>SNQJ01S0045879.1:121243-132937 GCA_010110895.2 Picea sitchensis
TTTAAGCTATTATTAGAGTTCTTTGCATTTCAATAGATAACAATAGCATAAGATAGGATCACTGAGAAATACACAATCACAAGAGACACATCATTTATCCTGGGAAACCCTCATGGGGTAGAAAACCCAACAAAACTTCCTTACTATAGATAGCCAATACAATGCCAAGAGATAACTCAAACAAATACAGAAAGTCCTCTCCTAAAGATGCGCCTCTCTCTTTCTCTCTTCTCCAATTGTAGCTCCGAAATTTGTTCCTCAATGAACAAGTGAGTGTGTCTAAGTGGGGCACTAGCCTCCTTATTTATACAATTCTGGCACGTGTGGAAGTGTCTCGTCACTGGCAGGGCCGACTTCTCAATCTGGGTGGTTATAATCACTTTTAATATATTTTGGGGCCTCTTTAATATATTCTGGGGCCGAGTTCTTCTTCTTCCTATTACACTTATATTTTTACCAACCCGTAAAAGGGGATTTGGTCTTTTACAATATCCGACATGATCAATCCGCAAAAGGGAATTGATCCAATTAATAATTTCACAATAATAATTAGAATACACTTTGCAATTACATTATTTCAATAGGTTCAAGCCTGCAACTGTGGATCACCATGCCTTCCACTTAATTAAGCCCTTGATTAATACTCAACACTATTTGAAATATTAACTTGTCCATGCGGTAATCACGACTAGATGACGCTGCAGAAATTCATGATGTGATACCAGGGGAGGAGGTGCGACACCTCCAATAGCACCCACGCCAGAGGGGTCCAACCCCCAAGGAGAAGAACAAGTCTTGAGCATGAGCGGATTGCGGCATTGGATGCGTTGGGTCTGACAAGGTCCTTCTAGGGAAATGTCAGAGGCCTTGAATAAACCATCTCTACTAAGATAAGACCAGGGTGCCTGTACCCTTGAGGGTCCACAACTTGCCCCAACAATTACAAGTAGAATTCACGGGGAAACTCTAGAAGATTAAGTTATCGGGTTCACGAGTTCCATGGACGACTCAACCGTCGAGACATGGCTGGAGAGAAAGGTGATGTGCTTCATGCTTCATGGTTGCAACTTCCAACATGAAGGTCTGCATGGTGGTCTTCAACTAAAGGGGAACACTCTTCTATGGTCGAAGATTCTCCTACCTTAGCTAAAAACATGGCCATCAAATCCATGTTATGAGAATGGTTCGTGGAACGGTTCCGGAAGAAGTAAATGTCAGAGGAAATCATTGAGCTCACAATCAATGAGTCTAATGCCTTACAACATGATGGTTGTATGGTGTCGGATTATGAGATTAGATTTATGGAGCTACTCCAGTATGTCCCACATTTAAACATGGAGAAGCTAGAGGTTAGAAAGTTTGTGTTGGCCTCAAATCCAACTTTCGTGTGAAGTTGAGGATCTAAACACCTCATATGTTGCAAGAAACAATACAATAGGCCTCATAGATGAGAATAATTTGATCGCAGGAGGCAGGGCATGATTCTTGGAAGACTGTCTGGAATGACGATGTCTGGTGCACACAAACATCAGATGCCAACCAAACAAGACCTCTTGGTATCAAGATACATCTATAGAACCCTTGTTCATGACCCCAAGATGATGAGTTCCTCAACAGAAAACCCCTACAGGGGACCACTGCCAACAATCGCAGTTAGGCCTGTCAACAGATTAGACCAAGATCTTAGGCTGCTAGGTTATAACTTCTACTTCCAGGACATGAGTACCGGAACAAAGACGGGTGTTGGACATGTGGAGAGCCACATTACCAGCAGGGCTGCCCGGTTGAGAGGACCATAGCGGTCAGATCAACAAGAACCACTATAGTTGGAGATTAAGGCAAGGCCCATCAGATTCTTACAACAGTGAATAATCGCCAGGCCGAGCACCAGTCCACTGTTCTCGAGGCTTCGGGTACCATCACCAACAAAACTTTATGTTTTTGTTAGATCCCGATGCTACAGAGAGCTCTATTTCTAGCACCGCGCTGAAGGGATTTAGGTAAAGGCATTGAACTATACGAGTTTAGATACGTCGAATTGGCTTTGGGTGCCAACTAGATGGTTGATGAAAGGGGTACAAACTGTCGCTTTAACTTGGGGAATAGTGTAATATCTTGATGACGTGATTAGAGTGGACTGGGTTGAATCACTTGAGGTGATACTCAACTATAAGACGAAACAATTGAGTTTGGTCGATGATGAGGAACAAAGACGAGTGTTTGTAGGAAGGAATCAGGCAGCAGCTGTAAGGTTCATTTCTTCCCTACAACTACAAGAGAGCACGTGCAAGGATGCCAGTTATATACATACTTAGCGCAAAACGTCAAGGGAATGGATGAAGGATTAGAAAACCTTCCGGTAGTACAAGAGTTGCAGACCCGATTCCCATAAGAATTACCACGTGCATCGCCTGAAGCCAAGATGGAATTTACCACGGACTTAAAATCTGGAACTAAACTGATAACAAGAATGCCTTATCAGATATCGACCCCTGAGTACAGGAGTTGAAAATGAAACTGAAGGAGTTCCTGGATCTAGGACTTATACATCCATGTGTGTCACCTTGGGGTGCACCTGTTAATCTCATACGAAATAAGGATGGGTCCTGGAGACTCTGGATTGACTACAGTCATTGAACGGGGCAATGATCAAGAACTCGTATCCATTTCCTAGTATGGAGAATTTGCTTGATCAAGGGAAATGGTGTGGTGATGTATTCAAGGATTGATTGGATATCTGGTTATCGCCAATTATGAATTAAAGAGAACTATATTCCTAAGACCACTTTCAAAACGTGGTTTAGACACTATGGTTTTACCGTTTGGCCGTGGGGACGGACAAACACCCCAGGGGTAATCTTGAGCTTGATGAAAGGGGTGTTATGCGAATACTTGGACAAGTTTGTTCAAGTATTCATTGATGAACATTTGCGCTTGGTATTACTGTGTTTACGAGAGAACGAATTACAGGAAACTGTCGAAATTATATTTTTACCTATCAAGGACTCATTATATAGGGAATGTTATCTCCGACGAAGGTATCACTATGGATCCAGCGAAGGTAGGGGATATTAGGGATGGATTGCGCTGACGTACATACCATAAGTACGTAACTTCATGGGTTTAGTTGGATATTATCAATGGTTCATCGATGGTTTTTCGAAGATAGCAATCATATTATGAAATTTCAAAAGAAGAACAAGAAGTTGTGTGGACCGAGAAATGCGCGGAAGCATTTCGCAAGCTCAAGGAGCTGTTGACAACAACACCGACACTAAAAGTCCCTGACATGGACGAGGAATTCTTGGTGTGCACTGATGCATCCAAGGAAGGCTTAGGTTGAGTCTTGCTGTAAGATAGTCGAGTGATCGCTTAAACCTCAAGAAAGCTAAGGAGGCATGAGGAGAACTACACGACACACGATTTGGAGTTATTATCCATTGTGTATTCTCTGAGAGTGTGGAGACTCTACCTGTTTGGACGAAAATTCAAACTAAAAAAAAGGGGGGGACCATTATGGTTTACAACACTTTTTATGCAAAGCGATTTGAACGCGCGACAAAAGGCGTTGGGAAGAAATTCTTAGCGAATACAGTTTTGAGATTAAATTCATAAAGGGAACAATGAATAGAGTGGATGATGCGTTGAGTCAAAGACCACACATATTTTCGGTAATACCTATTTAAGATAAAACTACGTGAAAGGATTCTAACTATGTAACACGACGATGACTGGAATCAAGAGGTTAAGGAATTTATCAGACAAAACACCTTGTTGGTACCAAAATTTGAGGGATTTACTGTGGACAACAACGTATTTTTGAGATATAATAACCATATTTACTTACCGCCCAATGAAAAATTGAGAGGGTTGATCTTAAACGAAGCTCATAGAGTTGTGTACATGGCTCATATTGGAGTCATGAAGATGAGGGTATACCTTGATCCCTCATTCTTCTGGTAGGGATGAAGGTGAACATGGTTATCTATATGGTAAGGTGTATAGTACCTCATCTAGTGAAGGATGAACGTAGACATATGACATGTTTAATACAAGAACACACTTTTCTGTAATCTAAATGCAAGGTCATTTCGATGGAATTCATTGTGGGGATTTCTATTAATGACAATGAGGCACAAATAGATTTTCATGATAGTTGACACTCCGACAAAGAGTGCACACATGTGTCCCTATGCATATGATGCATCATGCACCATGTATAACTAGAGTTATATCAACAAGATATTGAGACTGCCAGATGTACCAAAATAATCATATCCTATAAGGGAATCGATGTTTTCAAGACGTTTGGACGAGTTTCCCAAGAAGCCTTGGGAACACCACTGAACTTTAGTACATGATGTCCTTGAGATAGACAGGCTGACTGAAGGAATGAACCAACTTTGGAAGGTTGTGTTGTATATGTATGTGTTGGACCAACATAAACGTTGGGAATAGTTCTTGCCACTAGCTGAGTTTGCGTACGACAACAACCAACAAGGTACCATTTATATGGCACTGTTGAGTTTCTCTATGGGCGACTGTATCGAACGCCTTTAAGATGGGATAAAATCGAGGATGGGGTCCTAGTAGGACCAGAAGCGATCCAAGAAATGGAAGAACAAGTACAAATGATATGAAAAAGGGTTGGAAGAAGTGCAAGATCGACATAAGGGTTTTTTCCGATGCGCATCGCGTGACCATAATTATGAAGGGCCTAACGATTAACCATGCCTCATTATTTGAGGTTTTTCTTGATAATTATATTGTATCTGTGTGCGACTTTAGGTCAATGATCCTACGCATGTGATTTAATTTATTTCTTGATGGATGTTGGGTGAGGGTGCACTCACGGGGGAGCCAATCTGCCTTCTGGACCATTACATTTGACAACTACAACGTCGAATTGTCGATCAGGTCAAGGTCCAGTGGTACAATTATATTCCAGACTCGGCTACATGGGAGGATGCATATGATATGCGTCAACAATTTTCTTTTTGTTTGATAGCTAGAGATTTAGATATTGTGAGATACTTTATTTCGACACTTGTATACGGTGAAACTTTGGGATGAAGTTTAAAACAAGAGGGGGTGTATGTAACATCCCACTCTTGCGCACACCTGATTTGACCTATTCTTTGAGGACACTTGTGAGCAAGTGATCCCATTCATTATGTAATTGACTGCTTAGCTTATGGATTCTGATGTTGAGACTGTGGATATGATGATATATTATTTGATTATATATGTGTCGACATGTGATATCAACTGGTTTCTCCTGAGTGTGCAAGATTCTGGATAGATTGAGGATTCCTATGGCATCGATGGACCTCCTTGGACTCCATATTGAGTCAGGGAGTGGACTGTTTATGGTTTGAGTATTCTGTTATTTCATATGTGACATATGATTGGTATATTATGATGTTTTTATGGATCATTGACATGTTTCATTGATGGATGGAGGATGACGATAACTTGCTAATCAGACTCAGATTTGGAGTAAAGGGGTCATGCACGACAACCAAAGATATTGAGGGAGAGGTGTGGCAACAACCCTGCCACAACCTACTAGCACTCCCGTTGTGGCTCGAACTGTAGGTTAATGATTATGTAGTTCGAGATATCCACGATTCCGTGAGGGAAGATTGAGACAGTCGCTCACGAAGATTCTAAGGGGCACGCAATAAGGTAGGGTCCTTATTCCTTAGAGTCCCTTAGTATCCCAAAAGGAAACCTAACGAAGTATTGACTCCAAGGGCTTGACGTCTACCAAAATCATTCAAAAGGCGAGTGTCAACCTTGGAATGTGTAGCGCGTCTTGAAGGTCACATCGCGTAAATGAAACATGAATAAAAGAAAGTGGCACCCTTGGAGCATGTAGTGCATCTTGAAGGGAACATCGCAGTTTTAACACGTGTGAGTCAATGAACCTAGGTACCTAGTAAAGAATATTTCATTTTGACTTGGTCATCCTTAAAATAAATGTTGTATGAGTAAAGTATAATAATTATAAAATTTCCCTTAAAAACAATTTTTCTAAGCCTAATTGAAATTTGATCATAGGTCTAATTGGAGGTATAAGAACTACAACTAATTAATTAATTAATAAAGGGGGGGATGAAGAAAAATCAAATTTAAAAATTAAAGGAGAAATAATTTATCCAAAAAATTTAATTGTTGGCTATGTGCAAAACTTGTTAATTTAGAACTTAGACCAAGAAGGGGAAACTTAAATACAAAAGGAATGTGAAACATACAAGAGAATATAGTCTAGAGAACTTTCCAAATTCGAACTCAACTAAGCTTTAAGAAAGGCATCAGTCTTTAAGGGAATGTGAGGGAATAAAGGGACATCGATGCGTGTTTTTAGGAACGCTTTTAGGTGGGTGAGGGAAATCGGAAAATTAAATTAATTAATTAATTAAATTAATTAATTAATTAAATTAATTAATTAATTAATTAATTAATTAATTAAATTAATTTCTACTGAAACTAAGGGATTGAATGACAAGTGTATGGGGGGGAATATTCCTAATAAAATTTTAATAAAAATAATTAAATGTGCATTTTGACAACTAGTCACTAAGAGAACTCTATAAAAGAAATGACAGAGGAGGGGATTGGATCACGACCGACATGCGTAAGGTTATGCTGCCAGATTTTTCTCTTGACTAATTTTCCTTGTGGGAGTTGGGATACCCATCTTGGATAGAGAGTGGTAGATCGACTTTGCAATGTGAGTTGGGAGCTAGCTTCTTTTCTAGTTTAGTGTGCATGGCTTCTTTGCGGCTCAGGGGTTTTAGGGGGAAGAAGAGTACCCCTAGCGTTGGCTGGAAGGTATTAGTGATGTCTCAACGGTTAGCAAGCATGAGCTGAATGGAGCGCAAGAACGTGACGAACGACTTCGACTCTTCGTCTTCGCTTATGGTATTCCTCACTGAACTAGTAATTAAAAGGTATTAAGTTTATTGTGTTTTATTGAAGTTGCAATGTCTTAAGGGTTTTTGTATATATGTATATATGGGGTATTTTGGCGATTGTTTGCATTAATATCTGCGTCCCCTTTTATGTAAAGTATTCCCAACACCCTTGATGCTTGTTCTCTACATTTGGAAGTGTCCTCAGTTCGGTGCTTGCCCCTTCGCTTAACACTTTCATATTCTTTACTCAACAATTATATGTCTTATTGCACAACGAATTTATGTCTCCTTGCACAACGATTTTGACCCCAAACTCAATGATTTTGTTACCTTGGATCTTTGAATCCTTACCCCTTACCCAACGAATTTCTACATGTTTTAACCTTGCAATGGCCCAGCATACGACTGCTTTGCATTCCATTTCTTTGGTATCCAAGTATGGAACCCTGCGCATAGCCTTCCTTGATCAATTGATAGCTTGCGATCGCCCCACCTCGTGTTTCTCTGCAATTTTTCACTTGGTTCCACCCAACAATTTTACTTTCTTACTCAGACGATTTTCTTTCATGTTCTTACTCCATGAATTTGCGCTCCTTGCTCAGTTTTTTTTTGTACTTTAATCCTCTGTGGCTAACATTTAACCTTGTGCCCAACGATTAGCTCCCTTCCCTTTGCGTTTGACTATTGATCTCCCTGGTGAAATTCCTTAGGAGCTCTGCATTGGCAGGCTTGTTCTCTGTGTTTGAGGAGGGATACCCACATGTTTCCAACCCCCCCCTTTATAATAAGCCCCACTGGTGTTATAATTTCAACAATACCTTTATTTATCCTTGCGGGAATGTTTAACACCTGGATGAATGATGTCTGAGATGGATCCAAACCACCGTTTCTAGAGGGCACCACCACATGGAACTGCCTCCTTGTAGTTCGCTACCTCCTCCCGCACCTCCTTGAGTTCACCTTTGTGAAATTTAATACCAACATTACCCACCAGCAAAGGAAACATGTTCTGTTAAACAATGCTCCCAGAATTCTCTGCTTAAAGCCAAAGGGAACTCTCATCATGGTTTGTTTCCCTGATAGCGATCAAATCCGGCCTCCACCCTCAGCGAATGTTATGAAAATTATTAAGATCTCAAGGGCACCCACACGTTTTCAAAACCCTTTATCGTTGCGTTGGCTTAATTCTTGCACCATTTTCTGAGCTCCTTCCTAGCGTCTCTACTTCTGGGATTTATTTGCGTCTAGTACCAAAATTTCCAGATCTGTTTCCTCTATTTTCCTTTCCTGGGGTTTTCTCTTCGGTGGGAAACTTTTTGCCTGGATTTTCGAGGTTTCCTGGCGTTTTCCTTGTTCCTGGTTCCATGTATGCATTCCCTTGTAAGAGCTCTACGTTTCCCTCTCCTGCGCAATGTTTTGATGCTTAACTTATGGGAAATTGCCTCAATGCACTGCGTTGATGGCTTGTCTTCTTCTACGCTTTGCATGCGTGCATCAACGGTGGAATTTTCGCCCATCAACCTTCTTACGTATCCCTGCGAATTTCCACTTGTACCCACTGCATTTGGAAATTAAAGCAATTTGAGTAGGTATGGGAACGTCCCCCCCCTTTTTTTATGGCTAAATCATTGTTTGATTGATATCTAGATGACTGCTAAGCCATGAAGGTGAAGACCAGGTTATGTCGTGCGTCATTAAATAAACGCTGGCATGACGACTTATGTAGTTGTTTTACACTCACGCACAATGATTATAATGTAAGAATGATTGTTTAGACCACTGGCGCTATTGAATTTATGTAATAAATGACGTCCTTAGACATCAGTCTTCTAGCGCGTAATTGAAACTTATTATGACGAATGACCATAGTTGGGGTTGGGCCTTGTGCCTCGAGAATAACTGATAAATGACTTATGCCTTGGTTTTAATATGGTCTGTTATGTGTTCATGATGATGATGTGTCGGCCTGGTGCCGTAATTGATTGTCAAGGCTTTAAATTTGTTTCATTAATGTACGCAAAGGTTGTGTCGATGATGTTTATATTTATTGCGATGTTTTAAAATTTCCTAACACAACAATAAAGGATAACATCGTTTGTTGTCATTACAACGGGGTCGTTACAATAATACCATATTGATCAAGGTTGAGGTTTTTAATGCTCCCTAAGATTACAATCTCTTATTGAGACGTATATGGATGTACATGATAATGGTTGTAGTGTCTTCAATTTTGTAAATTATTCAGTTCCTCATTGGGGAAAAATTGTCACAACATATATGTTGTCATACTACATGCCTACTTCAATTTCCACCATTTTATCCAATGTTATAATGGTGTACAATTCCATGGGGGTGTATGAAAGTGTTGGTGTTAGGATTTTCAAGGAATCACATTTGATGGGAACTTTTTCACTCCCTCCAACTAGTCTATTATGTTGACTCTACCTATATATATATGATATTCCATTAGTCATCACTAATACCATAGTCAATTTTCAAACATCCTATTTTGGCGAGAACATGGACACACAATGCTTGATTCCATTCAAAATGTCTCAATTTGGGGAAGACCCGTGTGTAGTGCCAAACATGTCTTCTTGTGTGATAGGGAATGGATATGTTGTTGTCTATAGCTAATATCACTTATCAATACATTCAAATAGATTATGAAAACACTGATAAAAATATTCCACCTCATGAGGAGTATGATAAATTTGTGTCACCCATATGTTCCTTTATCTCTCCTAGCTCACAAGATTTGTCATACATGGTCCTACCATTAGACAAGGCCATTTCAAAATCAATAACTTGTTCCAAGAGACTATGGGAAGATATGCACCATCGTTCACACTTTTTTCTCGAGTTGGACAATATGGAGGCTAGAGAAATGGGTCTTATCATGCCCAAACATTTTCATTGGTATGAGAGTTTCATACCAAAACGTGATGTGTATTTATAAGTAAACATGTATAACATTTATAAAACCATGCCAATCGATATTTCCATCAAACTTGGTATTGTTGAAAATGTCCTGATTGGAGTAGAGTGTTCAACTTATAAAGTTCAAATATATACTACTCTCTTCAAGAAGTATTTCGACGTTTTTGCTTGGTCATAAGAGGAAATTATAGGCATCAACCCTCAACTTATTGAACATGTGATAAAAACATATGACAATGAAAAAACCATTCAAAAAATGTCATGATCAGTAAATCCTAGAAAAGAAACTGCCATCAACATAGAAGTGGAAAAAATCTTGAAAGCTAATTTTATCTACCCTATCCCCCTAATTGAATGGGTGCCAAACTTGGTTCCCGTGGATGATAAGTAGGAGACTATTTTTGTATGTAATGACTTTCACAATCTAAACAAATCATGCCCTAAATATAATTACCCCATGCCATTCATCAATAAAATCATCGATGAATGTGTCAAAAATGAAATATTTTCATTTATGGATATATTAGAAGATCAACACAAAACTACATTTATCTATCACTGGGGAACTTTTACCTATAGGAAAATGTTGTTTATTCTAAAAAACATTCGAGTTACACTCTAGTGGGACATGTCGTATACCTCTCATGAAATTAAACATATTGTTGAGGCTTATCTGGATGAATTCACTACTCGATCAAAGAGAAGGACCAATCATCCAACTCATGTTCGTGCAATATTCAAAAGATGATGATGTTATAAAATTTGTTTGAGTCCTCATATGTGATTTTTTTTCTATCATGTCCAAGCAATTTCTTAGTTTCATCATTTACAAGTATGGGCTTATGGTTCACCCATTTAAGGTTGATGCAATAGTTCAATTTCCTTCCCCATGCAACATATACCAACTTAAAATCCTTTAGTGAAATGGGCACTTTTTGTGATGATTTATTTCCAATTATGCCAAGATTACAAAAGGTTTCATTCTCCTTTTAAAAAAGGGAGTCCCATTTATGTGGGATGATCACGTGCAATGGTCATTTGACACCCTGAAAAAGGATCTGATGTCCACCCCATTTCTTAGTCCACCTAACTACAACAAAGACTTCTTGGTATATCTTGTAACATCTGAATCAACCATCAATATGGTTTTGGTTCAAGAAGACAATTCACATGAGGAGAATGTTGTATATTATTTGAGTAAATGTCTTGCAAGACTCCAATTATGGTATTCCCATGTAGAAAAGTTGGACATGGAAGTAGTCCACATTATCAATAGACTTAAGCATTACATACTTCTTCGACGTACAATAGTTATTGAAGATACTAATCCAATGCAACATATCATGACTTGATGAATAATCAAGGGAAAGTATTCCAAGTGGATTGTAATTTTTCAAGATTTTGAATTTGAATTTTCATATTTCATATCAAAGAAATATCTATCTTTTTTTGAGATTATATCAAAATTTCCTTGAGATAATGAGGACCCTATTGAAAATGAGCTCTTTCTAGATGAACACTTGTTCCTCATTTCCTCTAATGACCTTTGGTATAAATAAATCATAATATATCTACAGACCCAACAGTTCCCTTCTTACCTCTCTCACGACAAACTTCAACACATTTTCCATCATGTGCATAGATACCACATTATCAACGACACTCTATTTCATTGAGGGGTTTTTTGGTGCACATGCATCATTTTCCCTCACATGTATACACAATTTCCCTTGCATGCATGAGTTAGTTCACTCCTATTTACATGCATGAGCTATTTCACTCCACTTTGCATGCATGCGTTCATTCACTCCACTTTGCATGCATGAGCTAGTTT
>SNQJ01S0045880.1:25392-35541 GCA_010110895.2 Picea sitchensis
TACACCTAGGGTTTTAACCTTCTAGGGTTTGAAAAGCCTTGCCCTTGCAACACTTTTCTCCCTTAGATTTGTACTTTGAAGCTAGCCGTTTTGCCAAGAATATTTAGAGAAAGAGGAAGGAGCATGAGGCCTTTCTTAAGCAACACCAGAATGAGCCTCCTTCCCTTAGGGTTTTGATTCTAGGGCCCTGCCATTGCAGCACCATAGAACCTAACCTTCTAGTCTTTAAATTTTAAATCCTCCTGAGATCTTTCCCTTACTTTTGACTCCATATTACCCTAATGCACTAATATTCTCTCCAACGTTGAGCTTGTTGTGCAAAATCATTTTTTAAACTCTCAAATTTGAAATGCTAATGTCTCTAACTAGGGATGACATCATACTTGATGCACCAACCCTTCTAACCTAGCAATAAATGATGACATCATGCCTTTATTAAGCTTTTGTTGATAGAAAATACTGTTGGCTTGGTCATCTTGTGATAGACATTGATTAATTGATGATATTCATTGACTAATTAGCAAAACATTGACCTTCTTTGTCTATTATATTAACCCTAAAAGAAGCTGACGTCATCTCTAGGATATTGACGCAACAACCTCTTGCATATGAGCAACTAATAACATTTAATGCATTGATTTAATTCAAGGATTGATCAATTTCATTTGATGCCATATTATTCTGGTGTTTATTGACAAGTGACATTATATAGCTGTTGTCATTGTTGCAAATCATTGACTTTGTCAATAATTACTGTTGTATATGCTCATATACATTAAATTTTGATAGTCATTAATTTATGAAGTATCAACCACTATTTCATGTACTAGTTTCACTTTTGTCTTGTCTCGCAAGAAGGTGCCCTTTCTATGGTTATTGTTTACTTGACTATCTTCTGGGCGGTAATATGTGAAGGGGAAATTTTCCTTAATCCTTTGAGCCTTTTCCTTTCAAACTCCAGATTTCCAGGGACGTCTCCCTTGGTCTTAGCCACCCTAAATAGAAAGGACCTCCCCATTGTTGTGACATTGGGTGGGGTAGGTCCCTCTTACACCAATTTGACCCTTATCCTCTAGTCTATGATCTAAACTACAAACTGAGCGATAACATTTTGGCGCCATTGCCGGGGAACATTGAGTCAATCTTCCTCAATGACAAAACCTTTGGTAAGCCTTACCTTAAAGACCTTTTCCTTACAAGCTTGTCTGGTGACTCCACTAGGGTGTTTTCCATTATCTTTGATAGTTTCAAGAAAACTATATGGCGACTCCACTGATGACGAAGCCAACTATGACTTCACAATGGGATCCAGGAATCTACAGACCTTTGGATATGAGTAAAATCCCAAGATTTCCTCGAAAAATGCCTCTCTTTTATAAGAATCGGCTCCCTAGATTCTTTGGCCTCGATGGAGAAAGTCCTGATTATCATATGAGAAAATTTTGGGAGTTCTTTCAATACTACCCTGTCAGTGACAAGGCTGAAGACTTGGTGATGAAACTCTTCTCTACCTTTATGCATGAAGAGGCTAAAAAATGGTATGATAACCTTCCAGCAGCCAGAATCATATCTATGGACCACTTTGAAGAGATCTTCCTTGCAAGGTGGGCTTTGAAATTGGAAGATGTACAATCATTGTTGAAAGAGCTTGAAGGCATAAAACAGGCAGGTTATGAGATTGTCAAAGTTTTCGGGGGTAGGTTCCAAAAGTTGTTTTACCAGATTCATGAAAGCCATCGCCCTAAAGGCAAGTCCCTTGTTTATCTCTATACTAATGGACTTCAGGGGCATTTTATCTTCCTCCTAAACAAAAAGAATCCAAAAACACTTGCAGAAGCTCACAACATGGCCATTCAGATCGAAAAGAATCTCCTCTCATCTGGAATCAATGCTATCACCATGGACACTCTTAGCTTGATAAAACGAGTTTCCCTTGAAACCTTTGTTGAAGATACACAAGAGAGAAGGGAACAAGTTTTCGACCAGCAGAATGAGGACGTGATTAAGGAGCAGGAACCTATGCAAGATGATGAATTCGTCCAAGAACCTGTTTCTCCTATACAACAAAGTGAAGATGAGGTTAGTTGCTTTCCACTTCAGAATTCTGATGATACCGTGTTCCTTGATTCAGAAGATGAAGGGGAAAAGAAAGCTTTGAACAAAGATGATGGCCCTTGTTGTACAATCAAAGATAAAGAAGCAATCCATGAGGATGAAACAATGACACATGCTGAAAACACCGAAGTCCTCGAAGTTCCTGTGCGAGAAGAAACAGTAATTTACCCTCCTCCCCTAGTTTTTTATGATGCTTTACTTTGCAATGAAGAGGAGGAGGAGGATGAATTTTCAAATGTTTCAGACCCTGCATGTTATGACACAGACAGTGACACTGTTGATAACATTGATGAGTTCATACATGTTGGGAGACGTAGGTGGGATATAGTTGGTTATTACATGGATGCCATCTATGACACTGAGAGTCATTTCCAGTTGTTGCCCTTGCAATTGTCACAACAGATTACTTCTGACCAATGGCAACAAGGAGATGAGATTTTTACATGTACCTTTCAAAAAACCAAGGATGACCTAGTACCTTATTCTTTTGATGATTTTTCATCTTACCTTGAGATTTTTGATGAGTACCCTTCCGAGCACTTGGACTCTTTTCATGAAGATAATTGCCAACCACCAATGTGCTCAAATTTTGATACAAGTAAGGACATCGTTTGCCTAAAGAAGGCTTCTCATGAATTTTCACTCCCGCCACCTGTCATTACTTTACCATGCTTTTCCATTAGAGGTGTAGTTGGAAAGTACCTTTTTTATGTTGAGTTTCCTCCTAGGAAAACCCTAGACTCCAAGGGTTGGTTGGGTACTGCAAGTTCCAATCAACTTTTCAACTTTCCCTTGATAGTTTGCCAGTCATCTGCTAAATCTTTATCGATCCTTTCCTTGAATTCAGAGCATGAGGATGTCCTAGGTAACCAATTTACAGGCCCTTTGAGTCAGTTTTCTGAACCTTGTATTTTTCATGACCCTTTCTTGAAGTGGATTGAATACTCTCCTCAGAGATGGACTTGGTAGGATTTTATCCCTCCCACCCGCCTCCATGAATTAGACTTTGAGATTCTTGATGATGGGATGTATATTCTAACTCATGACATTTTTGTGCTTGATTTATCACTGTTTTGGTTTATGATGAAGCACAAAGGCAGGTATCGAGGAATGTTGTTGGGTTGGCTTCACTGGTTGTTTGACTACACCAACATGCAACCAACAGGTAAGTACATGTAAGTGTTTCACTTTCTATTTGCATTTATGATTACTTTATATACATATATTATATTTGCAGGGTGGCAATACCACCCCACCTTTTGTTGCTGATGCTTTCTTGTCAAGTGTGAGCAGGTCTGCAGGCTTATGCCAGAGATGCTGAGGTTCTCATGCGCTCTACGGTGAGAACATGTCCCGGAGTTGGAGCTAGATGTTATTCCCGATCTCTAGGGATAAATAGGAGATCATGTCTCGAGGCCCACAGGTCCTAGACATGGAGTACCAAGAGAAGGATTGACCTAAGCATGGCCCTCGAGGGCCCATGCTTCTTCTTCTCCGCTAGGCTTGTCCTGTTGGCAGCAACAGCTTCCATCGCCATCGGCTTGGACTTGCATCAGAGAAGACTCTTGCTCCATGAGGTAATTGGTCCAAGGTATCATGGTATGTGTCATGTTTGATCATTATAACCTTCTTATATATGCATTAGGTTCCTTACATTTCTGACAACTGCTTGGATATTACAGTAATCCACTTGACCATTGTTTGGGGGATTAACGGGGTGATCTAGCAAGCTTGTATTTATGGGTTTTGGTTACCCACTAGGGGGGGATTTGAAGAGCCATCGTCTGCTCCCGTCGTACTATCACTTTACATCTTGTCTCCCCTACATTCATACCATTCCCCTAGTCTGGCCATTAGGATGACCTTTGAGGGTCACACTTTGTCCTGTGGAAAGAAGCGGCTAAAGGCCCAGGGGGTAAAGGAAGCTGGTAAAAGATAAAATCCATAAGAAATAAAACCTAGAGATGCTTCGCCCAGGGATCCCTGAGAAGGTAATAAAGGGCGTCTCAATAAGAAAGAAAAGGGACCCGAAGAAAAATAACAAAGAAAAAACCAGACCTAACCAAGAGGATGGGAGGTCTCATCACGAGCCGGCCCATTATGTTCATAGGTATCTAGCAGTATGACAATGCCATTATCTGGTCACCACACCGAGGAAATGACCTTTGGTTGCATGGCCAAGGGAAAGGGGGTCTCATCACGAGCCAGCCTTATCATTTCTGCGAAAATACCAGTGGGTAACACTGTTAGCTCTGGTCACCATGCCAAGGCAGTGTCCACTGGTCAGACCTTCAAGTAAAAAGAAAGAAAAAGCAATAAATAAAAAATAAAGGCAATAAAGGGGCTTGGAAAAAGTGCATCCATGACGGGTAAAACTCACCTCCTACAAAGGCACCCACGGACAATACCTACCCCTGGTCTTCACTATAACTGAACACTCCTTAGACCATATCACTTCATGTACATGGCTTGAATGATCTTCTGTGGAAACTTTCCCTAAGGCACTGGTATTCTCTCCAACGTTGAGCTTGTTGTGCAAAATCATTTTTTAAACTCTCAAATTTGAAACCCTAACGTCTCTAACTAGGGCTGACGTCATACTTGATGTAGCAACCCTTCTAACCTAGCAATAAATGATGACGTCATGCCTTTATTAAGTTTTTGTTGATAGAAAATACTGTTGGCTTGGTCATCTTGTGATAGACATTGATTAATTGATGATATTCATTGACTAATTAGCAAAACGTTGACCTTCTTTGTCTATTATACTAACCCTAAAAGAAGCTCACGTCATCTCTAGGATATTGACGCAACAACCTATTGTATATGAGAAACTAATAACATTTAATGCATTGATTTAATTCAAGGATTGATCATTTTCATTTGATGCCATATTATTCTGGTGTTTATTGACAAGTGACATTATATAGTTGTTGTCATTGTTCCAAATCATTGACTTCGTCAATAATTACTGTTGTATATGCTCATATACATTTAATTTTGATAGTCATTAATTTATGAAGTATCAACCACTATTGCATGTACTAGTTTCACTTTGTCTTGTCTCGCAAGAAGGTGCCTTTTCTATGGTTATTCTTTAGTTGACTATCTTCTGGGCGGTAATCTGTGAAGGGGAAAATTGCCTTAATTCTTTGAGCCTTTTCCTTTCAAACCCTAGATTGCCAGGGACATCTCCCTTGGGCTTAGCCACCCTAAATAGAAAGGACCTCCCCATTGTGGTGACATTGGGTGGGGTGGGTCCCTATTACGCCAATTTGACCCTTATCCTCTAGTTTATGATGTAAACTACAAATTGAGCGATAACATTTTGGTGCCACTACTGGGGAACACTAAGTCAATCTTCCTCAACGACAAAACCTTTGGTAAGCCTTGCCTCAAAGACCTTTTCCTTACAAGCTTACCTGGCGACTCCACTAGGGTGTTTTCCTTTATCTTTGATAGTTTCAAGAAAACTATCTGGCGACTCCACTGATGACAAAGCCAACTATGACTTCACAATGGGATCTAGGAAACTACAGACCTTTGGATTTTAGTAAAATCCCAGGATTTCCCAGACAAATGCCTCTCTTTTATAAGAATCGGCTCCCTAGATTCTTTGGCCTCGATGGAGAAAGTCCTGATTATCATATGAGCAAATTTTGGGAGTTCTTTCAATACCACCCTGTCAGTGACAAGGCTGAAGACTTGGTGATGAAACTCTTCTCTGCCTTTCTGCATGAAGAGGCTAAAAAATGGTATGATAACCTTCCAGCAGCCAGCATCATATCTATGGACCACTTTGAAGAGATCTTCATTGCAAGGTGGGCTTTGAAATTGGAAGATGTACAATCATTGTTGAAAGAGCTTGAAGGCATAAAACAGGCAGGTTATGAGATTGTCAAATTTTTCGGGGCTAGGTTCCAGAAGTTGTTTTACCAGATTCCTAAAATCCATCGCCCTAAAGGCAAGTACCTCGTTTATCTCTATACTAATGGACTTCAAGGGCATTTGAGCTTCCTCCTAAATAAAAGGAATCTAAAAGCACTTGCAAAAGCTCACAACATGGCCATTCAGATAAAAAAGAATCTCCTCTCATCTGGAATTAATGCTATCACCATGGACACTCTTAGCTTGATAAAACTAGTTTCCCTTGAAACCTTTGTTGAAGATACACAAGAGAGAAGGGAACAAGTTTTCGACCAACAGAATGAGGATGTGATTAAGGAGCAAGAACCTAAGCAAGATGATGAAGTCGTCCAAGAACCTGTTTCTCCTGGACAACAAAGTGAAGATGAGGTTAGTTGCTTTCCACTTCAGAATTCTGATGATACCGTGTTCCTTGATTCAGAAGATGAAGGGGAAAAGAAAGCTTTGAACAAAGATTATGGCTCTTTTTTTACAATCAAAGACAAAGAAGCAATCCATGAGGATGAAACAATGACACATGTTGAAAACACCGAAGTCCTCGAAGTTCCTGTGCGAGAAGAAACAGTAAGTTACCCTCCTCCCCTAGTTTTTGATGATGCTTTACTTTGCGATGAAGAGGAGGAGGATGAATTTTCAAATGTTTCAGACCCTACATGTTATGACACGGACAGTGACACTGTTGATAACATTGATAAGTTCATACATGTTGGGAGACGTAGGTGCGATATAGTTGGTTATGACCTCGATCCCATCTATGACACTGAGAGTCATTTCCAGTTGTTGCCCTTGCAATTGTCACAACAGATTACTTCTGACCAATGGCAACAAGGAGATGAGATTTTTACTCGTACCTTTAAAAAAACCAAGGATGACCTAGTACCTTATTCTTTTGATGATTTTCCATCTTACCTTGAGATTTTTTATGAGTACCCTTCCAAGCACTTGGACTCTTTTCATGAAGATAATTGCCAACCACCATTGTGCTCGAATTTTGATACAAGTAAGGACATCGTTTGCCTAAAGAAGGTTTATCATGACTTTTCACTCACGCCACCTATTTACTTTACCATGCTTTTCCATTAGAGGTGTAGTTGGAAAGTACCTTTTTTATGTTGAGTTTCCTCCTAGGAAAACCCTAGATTCCAAGGGTTGGTTGGGTACTGCAAGTTCCAATCAGCTTTTCAACTTTCCCTTGATAGTTTTCCAGTCGTCCGCTAAATCTTTATCGATCCTTTCCTTGACTTCAGAGCATGAGGATGTCCTAGGTAACCAATTTACAGGCCCTTTGAGTCAGTTTTCTGAACCTTGTATTTTTCATGACCCTTTCTTGAAGTGGATTGAATACTCTCCTCAGAGATGGACTGGACAGGATTTTATCCCTCCCACCCACCTCCATGAATTAGACTTTGAGATTCCTGATGATGGGATGTATATTCTAACTCATGACATTTTTGTGCTTGATTGATCATTGTTTTGGTTTACGATGAAGCACAAAGGTAGGTATCGAGGAACGTTGTTGGGTTGGCTTCACTGGTTGTTTGACTACACCAACATGCAGCCAACAGGTAAGTGTTTCACTTTCTATTTGCATTTATGATTACTTTACATACATATATTATATTTGTGGGGTGGCAATACCACCCCACCTTTTTTTGCTGATGCTTTCTTGTCAAGTGCAAGCAGGTCTGCAGGTTTATGCCAGAGATGGTGAGGTTCTCATGCGCTCTATGGTGAGCACATGTCTCTGAGTTGGAGCCAGATGTTATCTCCGATCTCTAGGGATAACAAGGAGATCATGTCTCGAGGCCCACAGGTCCTAGACATGGAGTACCGAGACCAAGATTGACCTGATCATGGCCCTGGAGGGCCCATGCTTCTTCTTCTTCACCAGACTTGTCCTGTTGGAAGCAGTAGCTTCCATCACCATCGGCTTGGACTTGCATCAGAGAAGACTCTTGCTCCATGAGGTAATTGGTCCAAGGTATCATGGTATGTGTCATGCTTGATCGTTATAACCATCTTATATATGCATCAGGTTCCTTACATTTCTGAAAACTGCTTGGATATTACACTAATTCACTTGACCATTGTTTGGGGGATTAACGGGGTGATATAGCAAGCTTGTATTTATGGGTTTTGGTTAGCCACCAGGGGGGGATTTGAAGAGCCATCGTCTGCTCCCGCCATACTATCACTTTACATCTTGTCTCCCCTACATCCATCCCATTCCCCTAGTCCGGCCATTAGGATGACCTTTGAGGGTTACACTTTGTCCTGTGGGTAGAAGGGGCTAAAGGCCCAGGGGGTAAAGGCAGCTGGTAAAAGATAAAAACCATAAGAAATAAAACCTAGAGATTCTTCGCCCAGGGATCCCTGAGAAGGTAATAAAGGGCGTCTCAATAAGAAAGAAAATGGACCCGAAGAAAAATAACAAAGAAAAAACCAGACCTAACCAAGAGGATGGGAGGTCTCATCACGAGCCGACCCATTATGTTCATAGGTATCTAGCAGTATGACAATGCCATTATCTGGTCACCACACCAAGGCAATGACCTTTGGTTGCATGGCCAAGGGAAAGGGGGTCTCATCACGATCCAGCCTTATCATTTCTACGAAAATACCAGTGGGTAAAACTGTGAGCTCTGGTCACCATGCCAAGGAAGTGTCCTCTGGTCAGACCTTGAAGTAAAAAGAAAGAAAAAGCTATAAATAAAAAATAAAGGCAATAAAGGGGCTTGGAAAAAGTCATCCATGATGGGTACATCTCACCTCCTACAAAGGCACCCACGGACAATACCTACCCCTGGTATTCACTATAACTGGACACTCCTTAGACCATATCAATTCATGTACATGGCTTGAATGATCTTCTGTGGAAACTTTCCTTTTCTTATGGATACTGGTCCAATAGGTTGTTCTGTCTATTTCTTCGACTTTGTATAGTAGATCAGTGTAATGTCTTTGAGCTCCTAGAGGATATGCTAGGGGTCTTATGAATGTATTTGATAAATTTAATGATGAAATATGATTGACATTGCTATGATCCTGAGGACTGATGAGCCCATGGAAGACAAAGTTTTTGATGTGTAGGACCATACCCGGTGGGCAGGTACCAGTGGACCGGTACACATGGGGATATGATTAGATCGGAACTCCATGGGGCTGAAGAGCCCATCAGATGGTTGCTGGGATGGCAGAGATAGGAAAATGTTATGATGAATTATTGCACGAGAAGAAAGAAGGACGTTCCACCCAGGACACTTTGGTAGAGCCCGGCCTAGGGGGAATCACCCACAACAGATGGAACGTTTTCCTTTGATGGACAGGATGTCACCTGAGAGAGCTGGACGTTGACTGGAGCGTGTGGCAGTGTGCTGAGGTCATGTGGCACGTGTGGCAGCTTGGAGGAGCCCTGGAAGGGCCAATGTTTGGTCTCTGGATGTTGTATTTGCCCAAAAAGGGGCCAACGTCTCCCTCAGAGGGCTTGACGTCCCTCTTTTTGTTCACATTATGACAGTTTTCTAGCAATTAATGCAAAAGCAATGCAAATTTTGTAGTTAGCCTTGTCGGTTGTTTTAATGACCCATTTTTTAATTCAAAGGTCATGGATTGGTATAAATAGAGGACGTTTCTCCTCATTTTAAACATAACACAACTCACTCTCTTGTGAGAGATCAACTTTTAGTCTTTTTCTTGGAAATTTTGGTCTTGGAAGTGAGGCACAACTCTTATTGGAGGATTTTTCTTGGCATGTATGGTGTTTCTCTCATTGGAAGGTTTACAACTAGGGTTTGATGATGCATTCTTCATGATATGTAAGTGAATTTCTCATGCAAAACTTTTTGAATGAATGGTTGTAGGTTTAATCTCTTACATTTGCTATTATATTACTTAATCTTGAAAGCACACAAGTAGGTCCTTGCTATATGTCCCCATGCTTGAGAAACTTGTTTTAGCCATTGATTAAGGAAGATATAGCCTAGCCATTGCTACACTTATCTCTCTTTTTCTGAGTTAGCATTAAAGTATAAGTTGAATAAAGGAGACATCCTAGGCCTAGTTAATTCTACACCTAGGGTTTTAACCTTCTAGGGTTTGAAAAGCCTT
>SNQJ01S0045880.1:39990-69556 GCA_010110895.2 Picea sitchensis
ATATATTTTAAATTAAAAAATATAAATATATTTAATTTTTTTAAATTTATCTTATTTTATTTTATTTTTAATTCAGTTATTTCAACTTTAAACAATATACCTTATTACTATCCATACAATTATAAATATATGATATAGAAAATTTTATTACCAAGCAAATTCAAAATATTATATAAAATAAATCATCCACATATTAATATTTCAAAATATTATATAAAATAAATCATCTATATAGTAGGCCTAATGGTTAAGAACATGTGTTTCCTCTTAAGAGGTCACATGATCCTCTTTGGGCAGGAGGGATCCAGGGGATCTCATATTTATTATTATTATATAGAATAAACCATCTACATATTAATATTTGCAAAAGAAATTCAAAATTTACCAACTCATTTCAATATAAATGAAAATAAAAGTGAAAAAGTTTAAAGTGTCCCAATAAAAACACAATAGAGCATGGAACACAATCCTTACACAAACAACACAATGCTAAAAACCTAAGAATATTTCTTGTATAAGATATTTGGACTATTTAATTAATTTCAAGCGATTCAATATCTCTATCAATTGTTTTCCTATATATTTCATTTCAATTCTCAATAAATCAACAACCCTAATGTTATAACCCTAATTTGCACCAAACATGCATACCTAGCAATAGGCCATCTTACTTACTATTTTTGCCAAGCCAATACTGAATAGCTCTTTTTAAAAACCAAATTTTTGAAGATGTACGCACCCTGCACCTCTACTGATCGCATATGTATGCTACATGCACCATTACTGCCCACATACGTACGCTAACTGCACTATTACAGCCCGTGTATACCCACCAAAGTTGCAAAAAATAAAAAGTTGTAAGGGAATACAAGCTTTTGGGTAGTTTCCTAACCAATTGACCGCCCATAACCCGTCACCCAACCAAATAACTATCTTTTTGGCATATAAAAGAAGGTGTTGGGGTCCCATTCTAAGGAGACGCATGAAAGCAGTGAAACTTTGCACATTTCCTAATCCCCCCTTGCCCTAAGAATTTGCAGCCACATTGTGAGTTTGAGCCAGAATTCTCCATTCTTGCCCTTTTTCCTCATCCATACACCTATGCCTATTATCTACAGAGAAGTGTGAGAGACGAAGGATACGTGGAAGCAGTTGGAGCTTAGTGAAGAGGAGCCTAGGACCGGGTTCGAGGAGCAGTCTTCGATCTTGTTTTGCAAGTGACATTATGAGATTAATATAAAGAAGTACTTTTGTCGTCTCGCCATATGATGTGTTTTATCTCTATGTATGATTTACATTTTGTTATGGCATCTAACCCATTAATCCATATATAGAATGCTTGTTCGCAGTTTCTTGTTTGTATTTTGGTGAATGGAGGTTATCCTTGGGAGGATATTTGCAGTCGAGAAGCCACCGAACGCATTGGGATCGACATCAGACGCGGAGTTCAAGGTAAGACTACTGGATCCCTATACTTTGTACTTTATATATGAATGTGGGGTGTTGTCGGGATAGTAGTTAAAAGTAGGAGAATTCAGATGGTTAGCTTTGCCTGCACTTTATAACCCTAGTGTAGTCCGTAGGGGTTTTTTCCCACTATAGCATAATTGGAGACCATACTGGGGAGCCTCTAGGGTTTTTAGGGGATTTTTGTTTTCGGGAATTTTTAATTGGTTTATTTACTATTTTTGAGTTTCAGTAAGTTTATGTGTCGTTAAGGGATTCTGGTCTTCCATACCAGTACTCCTTGTCTGTTCTTGACTGTTAATTTTTATTTTTAGAAAAGTCACAGAGGCGTACGCGACCTGCAGTGGGTCTGCACGCGTACATATGCACCCTATCTTTGGACAACCCGCGTACATACGCAAGCTGCTGAAGTATCAGTTGTGTGCCTGTGTCAGGAAAATCTTTTTAAAGAAGAGGCAATCATCCTCTTCCCTGTGAAGCCATTCTTCTCAGGGGTTTTCTTGATTTAGCCATGGTGTCTGTTTCGTATAGTCTTTGGCANTTTTGTGAGCTTTTCTGATTAACTTGTTTAGTATTGTCAGTAACTCTCTGCGAGCCGCAGTAGACCAGAAGTTGGTTTTTGGTCTCGTCTTGTCTTCACTTTTCCCTTTTTACTTGCTTTAGAATAAAAGAAAAGAATTCATTTTCATGTTTCTTATTTTGGAGCATATAAAAAAAAGTTTTCAGTTTCTTGTTTGGTTAAGTAGTTTGGTCAGTTGGTTTTTCAGGAAGAAGAGTGCTTTCTTAAGTTCTTTACTGAATACTTAGGACTTTAAGTAGCTCGTAGTCGAGCGAATTTCAGTTTTGAGTTTTTCTTTTAAAAGATCTTAGAAAGAAAAGTTAGTTAGAAAAATTAATTAAAGAGTGTTCAATTTGCAAATCTTTGTTTGTTGAAAAAAAGAAGTAATTTTGTTTCCAACATTTGTTCTTCTCTTTCGTCTCTTAACAAACACCATCAGTTTCATTTTCGTTCCTTTAACTTAAGATAAACCACTTAAAATTAACACTTAATTAAAATTAATCAAACTTTGTGTTTGTAGGGTCCATTAACTAGATTAGGCTAGAGCCTTGATTTAGGTTGGAGAGGAAACTCTTCAAGGCTATGAAAAAACATAGGAGTTTGTGCTAGGGAGTGAAAAATTCCAGTAATGTGGAAACTATCTGAGACCCCCCTCTAACACAGGGGCTAAACATGAGGTCGTGTGCAGAAAGGTAGTGAAGCTAACCCCTCCAAAGTTGTACCAGTCATAGCGGAGGAACTCATATAGAGGATTTATCTTGGGATTACATTGATCTCATTTGCCATGGAGCTTCATGGGTCTCAAATCCGTTCGAGGTCATCATTCGTCTTCCAAAACACTTGATTTTGATACCCTGGATAGGTTTCGACCTTGATACCCTACTCATTGTTGTCCACCCAATTGTCAACTGTACCCGCCTGGTAGTTGTTCATGAGCTGGAAACCTAGTTTCCTTTGATTTTAGGGACTTACATAGGTGACTGCGGGGGTATACCGTGGTACCTAGGGAAGACATTAGGCCACACTTTGTAGACCCGGAGGGTGCTTCCGTGTTCGAGTTTCACTTGTACCGGTAAGTTGCTCTAGTGTTGGCTGGTGTAACTCCTCTTCCAACTAGCAATAATGGTTTTCTTGTTGCATCTCATAAGAACTTTTTCTAGTGCATGTTTTAGTATTCAACGATAGAAATCCTTAGTGTGTCGTTGATCCTCTCACATAGTGAAAGATCAAGATCTCCATCAGTCGTGAAGGCTTTTGGGCCTATCGCTGGTTAACTTGGAGCCACTACTGCCACCGCGAAGGCAAAGACTTGACCAGGAAGGTTCATTTGAGGCAATCGGCCACATGAAGTTGTACCCGAGCCATTTTCGAAAGGAGAACATTCATTTTCGGAGGGTCCAATTATTTCTGACCTTGGAGTGGAAGTTCTCGGTCTGTATAACTCTCTGATCACCGACTTGTCGGTGCCACTTCTGATACAGATTGCCCCTCCAAGGGTAACGCATCACGAGCGTCAGATACTCCTACAAGAAATAATGGAAGCAAATGTTTCTACTTCATCAGGGAGTCCTCATACTCCCTCTACGGCTGTAACAATCGGGGGCGTTCCGCCTCCTAACTCACCTTCGCAGGTCCGAGCCACTATGGTCCCAACTGCTTCTACCTCAGGAAGTGATCTGATTCCGTCCATGGCGGTGATCACTGCACCGTTTACGCAGAGTGCGATGGGCCCTCCATTTTCATACAGGATGCCCAACTTTGACACGAACTCAGTCCTCTCCTACTCCACCTTATAGACTTTGGGTCCATGGGGGGAACCTCAACCCCTTATAATTATTTCACTTACGTAGGGGGTCATATAAGTATGTCGTCTCCCTCGCTCGACGATGCTCCTCAGCAACCCGTCTGGCCGACCATGAACTACAACCTATACGGAGTAGGTAGTGAAGGACCTTCGTCCAGTACCACATCGGTGGGTTCTTTTTCATTCTCTTTGTTCGACGCGTTTGGTAACAATGCATTCTCGTCAGCTTTCATCTCGGTCGGGGGAAACCCTGGTTTTGGATCACAAAATCCTACGCAGAGTATTGTTCCTGCATAGGGGGCACACACTTATCAAGGACCTTGGAATCTATGGCAGGGATCAGTTCCCTCGTCAGGGATGTCGACCAGGGGAAACCCCTTCCATGGTCAATGGAACCCTGGCAAAGGCTCAGGACCTATGCCCGTCGGATTGACAGGGGGAAACCCTTTCCAGAACCTTTGGAACACTACATCAGGAGAAATCCCTTCTCAACCCTCAACGTCCTACTACGGGAGTCAGTCGATGACGTCTCAACAAGTGCAACATCTGAATGTCAGCCTAGGCCATGATTTTTACCAAAACCTAGGCCAGCAGCCTAAATTTTTCTGGCAACCTAGTGCTAGCTAAATATCAGGCTCCTATCCTCCTGTACATACTCGACAACCTAAGATACCATTTTTGGAAACCTGGCATTTTCCATGCTTGTAAATATTATTGAATGACCCAATCTATCACGATCCACGTTGGCTTGCATGTCGACCAAGTTGCCCTCGGACATTCCAAAGTTAGAAGGCAAGCCTAACGAAGATCCAAGCAATCATGTGACCACATTTCATCTATGGTGCTTGTCCAATTCTTTGAGGGACGACTCCATTCAGTTGCATTTGTTTCAATGAAATCTTATCGGGAGTGTCCTGAAATGGTACATCAAGATCGACCGCTCAAGATACTCTACTTTTGGAGAATTGGCAATGGTTTTTTTAAACCATTTTCAATTACTTGTGAGATATGATGCCGACACATAATTGCTAGCCAAATTTGAATAGACAAAGGATGACCATATCTCTGATCACATCCGAGAATGGCGGCGTTGGAAGAGTTTGATTAAAGTACCAGTTCCACCAACATTCCTACTGGAATGGTTCCTTAAGTCTTTGGTACCCTAGTTATCCAAGGGCATAGCAACGTTGGGGGTATTTTCGAAGGAAGAAGCGATAATGAGAGCTCAACATCTAGAGTTGATTTACTCTCAGTTTGGTTTTCTTTATGAAGTTTTTCCAGATGTGCCACGATCTATTCTTGATAAGACCAGACATGAGTCTGGACCACATGCTGACATCATTGTTGGTTCATCACAAGAAAATCCCACCGATCCGTTGTCAAACCAATTGCAGCAATTGTTAATACAGTAGACATTGGCCAACCCAACTCCTAGTTTAGTTGCTCCCCTTGCTCAGACGTTGGATGTACACATCATGCAATCGACAAACCCAAAGGCCAACCAACATGTCGAAGGCAAGAAAAAGCAACGAAAGAAGGGTATGGGGGAAAATAAACCCACCAATAAAGTTGGTAGGGGCAACATAGAGAGAAATAAGTCGAAGTATCTGTGCAACCTCTGTGCAGAAGACCACCCGACTCACCTGTGCCCTCGACGCATGGAGGCCCAAAAGTTATTGGCGCAGAAGCAGCCTACAGTGTTAACAAACCCATTTCCTCATGGGAAAAATTTAACTCAAGCCTCTGCGAATGCGAATGGGGGCATTCAGGAACCCCCTTTGTCGTCTAGCAATCCCTTGACTTTGTACGTCTATATGTTGAAAGGTGAAGCCCACATAGCTACTATGGAACATGATTATGGAATGCCAAGTACTGCAGAAAAGGGAAAAGAAGCTGAAAACCTGTATGTTCCTCTCCAGATCGAGAGAACGATGGGTGAAACAATGACATGCATCCTGAAAGGGGCATTCAAGAAAGCTTCACATAATCCAAATGGGAGGGCCGCCCAGAACTACTCTGTGGTGGAGGATTTGTCACAAACCCCTTGCGCGATGTCTGCTTTGGACATCCTTCAGAGCTTCTCTTCACAGAGAGAGGCTTTGTTAGTCGCCTTAGGATCCGCCGAGACCTGTAATCCGGGAACTATCACGCTTGATATAACCGACTTGAAACCTCATCTTCCATACCACGTCGCATTTCAAATAGTAGTGGCTCACCCCACGAAATCGTCTACTCAAAATATTTTCCGCACGGTGGTTGATGAGGGCGCCTCAACATGCGTGATGTCATTGGCATGTTGGAAGGCCATTGGCCAACCCGTTCTATCTCCTTCACCTACTCTTCTCATGGCTTTTGATGGTCGTTCTTTTAGAACACATGGAATCATTCCTTCTTTCTCCATGTGGTTAGGAGGGAAGACCATGTGCGTCAAAGTTATAGTGGTTGATGCGCCTCTCGACGACAACCTCCTGTTAGGAAGGAGTTGGACATATTCCATGCATGTAGTGGTTGCTACATTTTTTTTAGGTCTCCACATGAGGGTCGAATCGTGACCATTGATCAATTGTCTTTCCCCAGACTTGACCCTTCATTAGGGGCATCCATGGTCCCAATGATTGATAACCCACAACCTAGTGGTGTCAACGTGGGGGTTGATTTGTACCCACCTCTCATGGGTACTTTCGATTACCCACCTCCTTCTGGTGATGTCAAAATGATATCAGATGTCCCTGACTAGCCTAAGGCTGTCAAAATGATATGTGGATTCTTCCTTCCCCATCATCCATGATGGAAGGGATAGGGCACCATGGCATGTCCATGCCCTTGTTCGTGGAAGAAGTTGCATACTCTATAGTCCAACAATCTTCAGCTGACCCCGATCTGACTCCTGCACTGGAGTTAGATTCAGTTCTCGAGCCTTTCTGGGCGCAAGGTTCCCTTGCCACCGCCGATTCCTTAGACTTGGTCTTTCCCTCTAACGAGGTGATTTTAGAGGCATTGACTAGTCCGGATAGACCCTGGGTTGATGTCCATCACAGATAATACTTCCTCCCAGATCTAGGAATAATAGAGGTAGGAGAATTTGTGTTGACTATGACTGGAGATCTGTCTTGTCTTATTAATATTCTAACTATGCACGCAGTTTATGCCGAGGGTAATATGGAAACCATCGCTAAAATGATACCTATTGATATCTCCAGAACCCCTGGCGTTGTGGAGAATGTCTTCATCAGAGCGGACTATTCCCTCGAGGAGATTCAAATCTATACAGATTTATTTAAATAATTGCACAACATTTTTGCCTGGTCTTACAAGTAAATGCCAGGCATTGATCCAAGAATCCTTGAACATGAAATCATGACTTAATCTGACGCCAAGCTGGTCCGACAAAAGCTTCATCTGGTTAATCCTCAGAAATCAACAACTATTAAGGCTGAAGTAGAGAAACTACTCAAAGTTGGTTTCATCTACCCCGTCCAATTGACTCAATGGGTGTCGAATTCCGTTCCAGTCAACAAAAAGTAGGGTATGATTCACGTATGTACGGACTTCAGTGATTTGAAAAAGGCATGTCCAAAGGATAATTTCCCCACTCCATTTATTGACCATATTTTCGATGAATGCACAAGCTGCGAGGTATTTTCTTTCATGGATGGTTTCTCGAGATACAATCAGATACAGATAAAACTTGAGGACCAACATAAAATAGCTTTTATCTATCTGTGGGGTACATTTGCTTATCGCAAGATGCTTTTTGTCCTGAAGAATGCTGGTGCCACTTTTCAGCGAGCCATGTTCTTTGATTTCCATGATCTCAAACACCTAGTTGAGGCTTACCTGGATGATTTAGCATCACGATCTCGCAAGAGAGATGATCATACCACACACTTCTGACTTATCTTTGAGTGATGTTGCTACTATCAGATTCTCTTGAATCCAAACAAATGTAGTTTTTACATGACGTCGGGTCATCTGTTAGGTTTCATAGTTTCAACAACAAGGATCATGGTCGATCCTCTAAAGGTTGAGGTGATAGTTTAGTTTCCTCCATCGTGCATAGTCCCTCAACTTCAAAGTTTACAGGGAAAAGTGAACTTTTTACGGTGTTTCATCGCAAACTATTCCAAGATCACAAAAGGGTTCATGTGTTTACTAAAGAGGGAAGCTCCTTTCCCTTTAGACGAAGCCGCTCAGTTCTCTTTCGAAGCATTGAAATGCGCCCTCACGTCTACCCCCCTGCTTCGGACACCCAGTTATAATAAATATTTCTTATTATATTTGGCCGCTGCAGAGTCGACCATCAACATGGTATTGGTTCAAGAGGACGTTTTTCTTGAAGAGCACGTGATTTATTACCTGAGGCGAGGCCTGCTTGGACTAGAAATCAACTACTCCCATGTTGAGAAACCTTCGTTGGCAGCAATTCATGCTGTCTAATGGTTCCATCACTATATCCATTTTCGAAAGACCACCATCATAGCCATTGTGAATCCATTTCAATATGTGTTGACAGGATGCATAGTCTATGAAAATATCAGTAGATGAATAGTTATCCTCCAGGAATTTGACTTGGATTTTGTTTCGTCGAAATTTAAAAAGTCGTTGGTCTTTGTAGAACTCACCTTGGAACTTTTGGTCGATTCAGGTGATGTTATACCTGAAGAGTCGCCTATTAAAGGAGATATGTTTTTGATCACATCTTCAGATCCTTGGTATGGAGATATACTATTCTATCTCTAGACTTTGAAGTGCCCCACTTCTGCTTCTCGTGACGATCGTCAACGTATATGCCATCAGGAAAAAAACTATCTTATTCTTGAAGACACTTTGTATCGTCAAGGTATATATTGCATCCTTCGTCGATCGATGTCTCACCTATGAAGAAGCAGAACTCATGCTTAAAGACTGCCACACTGGAGCATGTGGTGGTCATTTTTCTGGGTTGGCAACATCCCAAAAGATTCTACGAGCTGGTTACTATTGGCCGACGTTAATCAAAGATTGCGTTGAATCGGTCAAGAAGTTCCACCCGTGTCAGATATTCTCACTGAAGATGATGGAACATCCTACTCCCATGTTTTCTGTCATCATAGTTGGTCCCTTCACCAAGTGGGGGATTGATTATAATACATGCCACCCTCCTCAGCTAGGGGGCACTGTTATATCATCGTAGCAGTAGACTACTTTACCAAGTGGGTTGAAGCTATGTCGACATTCAAGGATGATGGAGAGACAACAACTCTCTTCTTGTTTAATCAGATAATAGCAAGGTTCGACGTCCTGAAGGAGATTGTCACTAACCATGGTAATCACTTTAAGAACAAAATTATGTCTGAATTAACATAAAATCTTGGGTTGAGATAAGAACACTCATCACATTATTACCCATAAGAGAATGGTTAGGTGGAAGCTGTGAATAAGTTGCTCAAGACCATTCTATAATGAACAATCAATTCGGCCAAGTCAAATTGGCATTTGATGTTATACTCGGCATTGTGGGCCTAACGAACGTCTGTAAATACTACCACTAGTTTCTCACCTTTTCAAGTTGTTTATGGGTTGGAAGAAATCTTGCCTATAGAATGCCAGATCCCATCTCTTAAGTTGGCAATACAGTTATTTCCAGACACTTCACCGCTTGAGGAATGCTTATTATAACTTGAGAAACTCGATGATCAATGACGTGATGTAGCCTTATCTAATGAAGCTCACAACCAAAGAGTCAAGTGTCAGTGTGATCGGTCTGTTCATCCTCAGATTTTCTCCGAAGGAGACCTCATCCTGGTTTATGACCAAGATAAGGATCCCTTGGGGGTAGGCAAGTTCAAACCCATGTGGTTCAGACCGTTCATCTTGAAGGAAGTTTTAAAGAATGGNTTATTGTCTGGTTGAATTTGAAGGGAAAGAATTAGCGAAGCCTAGAAATGGGCTCTACCTCAAGAAGTATTACTTGTAGGTGGGTTGCCTTGGGTGAATTTTTGTACATATGTATAATACTTATACATTTTTAGTTTTTGTCTTTTTGGTTTTATGGACATGTTGTTTTGATGTCATCTTTTCACTATGGCAGATGTCAAGTGAAACAGATGTGTTCGTTGGATTTGCAGACGGTGCTAGCCGACACACTCAGAGGATTTCTTTTGCAGCTTGGGTGATTTTCACACCTCAAGGTCAGTTGCTATCTTCTGGAGGTATCTGTTTAGGTGACGCCACAAAAAATGTCGCCGAATACAGTGGAGTAATAGAGTTACTTCGTGACGCCTTGTTGCATGGTATCTCTTACCTCTGAGTCTACCTAGATGCACAATTGGTTGTGTCCCAGTTAAATGGGGTTTACTGCATTTACGATCCTACTCTACATCGACGATTCCTTAGGGTACATCTCTTAGAACATTGTTTTAATTACATTATATATATCCATGTTCCTAGGAGATTGAATCAAATGACACATACTCTAGCTAATCAAGTATTAGATTGGCATATTGCACACATGTAAAGAAAAGCACACGCGTACACATGTAAATAAATGTAACCCATAAGACATATATATATATATATATATATCAAAAGTATCAGAGTACATAAGTGGGCACAAGCACCTCAAAAAATAACAAGTATGGTATATAACGTGGGGCTTATGCCCTCAAAAATATACAAAGAGTGCCCTCTGCATGTAAATGGTCCACTCTAAGCTAAGCACAAGGTCTGTTGGACTTGCCATAGTGGACTACAATGTTTTCCAAACGCCAAAATAGCTGGACCCAGTTCCGTGGCACCCCAGTAACATGAGGTTGCATAGATGGCGGGAGATCCTCGATCTCAGCCATAGGCACAGTACGAGTGAGTGCGAACAAGTTTCACTCCACTCGTCTCAAAACTCTCTCAGCCTCTCAGCCTGGAAGTACACCTGCTGCTGCTAATGGTCCGACAACTGCTGCTACTACCTCTGGTCGTGGACAGTGCCTGCTCCACGCAAAATCATATGGATGCACTGGTCCCATATCTGTACATAACAGATACATAGTTTTCAGGTGCTCTAGTACACATAAAAAATGATATATATAAAAGAAATAAAAGATACAATTTTTTTTTAAAGAAAAACGCACCTAATTCTCCTCGCTTCACTCTGGGAGGTACGGGCCTGTCAGGATCTCTAGAGAAATTGATCCCGACATAGGGGTAGTCCTCTATAGCTAGAATTTGCGGAGACCACCAGTCAAAAAATGTATCATCGAAGGCCTCAATGCTCCTCCCTACCCCCTATCGTGGAAACAATGTTTCCCACCTACACATTGCTATTAAGGAGGCCACATGCCCCCGTATAGTCTCTCTGGGACTAAGACTAGGCACCCTCTCGAAGAAAAAGAGAAAAGAATAGCATCGAACCCAAAGTTCTTGTTATTCCACCCACGACACTATGTGAGTTGTCTCTTCATGCACTCTAGCATGGTTGTACTCCAATCTAACACTCGTGCATTTAAGCACTGTATTGCGCAATGCATATGCGCCCAGGAGGCCTGATGTAAAGCTGCAGATCCAATTATCTTCCCAATAAGTAAAACTATCACTTTCAGTGATAGGTTGGTGATTTTTTGGATCAGTACCTAGGAACCCACTTTACCTATTCCGACCTCACAGTGTTGTGCAATCAACTTGGAAATGTTGTGAGGCCCAGAGGGAAAAGCACGAAGGTTGAATGGTTCCCCTCTCCTCGAGAGGCCAGTCATAAAATAAATATCTTCAGTTGTTGGGGTCAATGACTGTCCCTCGAGCATAAAAGCCTATGCAACTGGGTGCCAGTAATCCACCAAGGCATTCAACAGCCTGGGTTGTTCCCGCATGAGTGGACACCAAAATAATTTCCCCAACCTGCATTGTTTTAATTCAACGACAGCAGCAGGGTCTTCCTTGACCATTGAATCAATGTCCACATTCTCTCTCTCTATCTCTCTCTCTCTCTCTCCAATGGACATATATCCTACAAAATGACAAGTTCAAAGGAGAGTCAAATGACGCATTTTTAATTTTTTCATATATTTGAGGATGTACGCAGGTTGTATTAAGGACAGTCGCGTATGTACGCGGGAAGAATTTTCACTTCTCATGTGCATATGCGAGATGTGCTTGGAAAACCCGCGTACACATAGGGCCGACCTTTTTAAAGGTGTGCGCCCCTCCAAAAAACAAAAAGAAATGGAAAAAGGAAAATTAGGAATGCAAGAGGGACTAGATTGTACTTACTTGGTTGAAGCGGAAGTTTGTTTCGTCCATTGAAGCTCCCGGAATCAACTTCTTTCACAAAGGGGTGTTTTTGGTGTTTTGGTCAATTCTCAATTTGCAATGGTGATAATGAGCTGCCAGCTTCTATTTATAGATTTTTTTTGGCTCTTTTTGTCATTTTTTGACCCCCATTGTCATTTTTTTCTGGCTTGAAAATCATGTAACGTGGTTCTTGAGTTTCTCATTGGATGTTACGATACACTTTACTTTTGGTTCGGAGAACTTTTTGGGAGTTGGGGAACTTTTATGGTCCTTTGGTGAAAATTCATTTTTTCCAACTTTGTGCATTTAAGTTAGGATTCCACCTCCACTTGTTGCACCTCATTGTCTTTTTCTATTTACCATAGGATCGACCCCACCGAATTGCGACAAATAACCATCATTACTTCTCTAGACGTGTCATAATTTAGTGGTAGAGCCTACCCTCACATGGATGCCCTAGGTAGATCCTGGTTTCATTTTGGTGTACATGTCATCGCTAACGACTATACGCTTGGGAGTCCTTTTAGTCTTGTCTTGATTGCGAGTTTAAGCCTTCACATGTATGGTATATTATCACTCTTGGCCTCACCCTCAAGACTCCCGAAAAAAAAAAATGGGTCTTCTTTTAAACCCTTTTTAGACCCTCTAAACATGAAAATATTGTCAAGCGATCTTGTTGCCCTTCACGCTCACCAAACTAAAATTTGAAGGAACGTTTGTCCAGCGGTATTTTACCTCTTTTTCAGTCTGGATGGTCAATTATATGAACAAAGGTATACTCTAGGAACTTCGGTTCGTTAGAAGAGTATTCTTAGGTATAAGTTTAACCCTTTTTCGGGCCTGAGGGACTAAATTTACGAAAAAGGAACCCCCACAGAGTCCATAGTTAAGCTCTTTTCGTACTCCCTAAAAGTGAAAATATCATTGAGTGAGCTTGTTTCTTCACACTTGTTAAAATGGTCCAGAAGAACATCCATTACAAAGTCCATAGTTAAGCTCTTTTCAGACTCCTTAAAATTGAAAAGATCGTCGAGTGACCTTGTTCTTTCACACTCGTTAATTGGTTAAGAAAAACATCTACTGGCATGAGTTTATCCATTTTTTCGGCCTGTAGATTAAGGAGGAAAAAGGTACACCTTGGGAGATTCATCCCACCGGGAGAGTTCTTCTCAGTAAATTTCACCTTTTTTGGGCTAAGGAGACTAAATTTAGAAAAAGGCAGCGAGTCCATAGTTAAGATCTTTTAAGACTCCTTAAAATTGAAAATATTGTTGAGTGATCTTGTCTTTATCACACTTGTTAAAATGGTTTTGAATAGATGTATTTTTGGTGCTAATTGATCCCTTTTTCGAACCGACTAGACTATCTTCGAAAAAGGTACCCCAGTGGAGTCTTCTTTTGCGCTTTTTCAGACTCTCTAAAAATGAAAAAACATTGAGCTTACCTTCTCTGGGCTCGTTTAAAATTTCATTGAAGAACTTTATCATTGTGTCCTGTTAATCGCATTTGCATTTCTACGTCTTTGGCCTAATGTCGGCTCCATGTGGCTCTCAACTGAACCTTTGAAGCATGCCTTATACGCAAGCCTTGTAGCACTTTGCCTCTGCATCTTGACACCTTGACCCATGGAGGAATTTTCCCGAGTGTCCTTTTCTTGCACATGTTTCCTTGCTCTAAGCATCGGTGTGTTCCTCACGCCTAGAACTAGTATGTTTGCGACACTTGTTCCTCCTTTGTAACATAACATTCTTTTATTCTTTTTCAAGTTTTCAAAATATTGAAAAAGACAAAAAAAATCAAATATACCCCAAAAAGAGGATGGGAAAAGTATTTTATTTTTATGGCAGCACAATGAGTCTCCCTTGGACAAAGCATATCCTTCTGTTTGTTCTTCAAGATCTGGGATTTAATATGACCTTAGGGATTTTTTCTCGTAACATAGAGTTGTGTCCTCCTCTATTTGGCTATCCTTCCAAACATATGGAGAGTTTGTGTTGCCTCCTGCATAGTAAACTTATGTCAATGTCATGTTTCCTGAGTCTCATCTTTCATTGTGCTATTGTCCAAGGGAATTTTTACCCAACTTGAGTCAGTCCTTCTGCAGTTTGTCTCTTGTCCTCATGCCTGACCATCCTGAAAGTCCAATCAAAGTCTTTGTTCAAAATCAATGAAGTTCTCTACCTGATCACCAAGATCCTCTTGTATGTTCCCCGATAAGTTGTCGAAGATCTCTAGGTAGTGAATATGTACACTCACATTACACTCCTACCTGAGTTTAGAAGATCTTGAAGTTGTTGTTCGAGCTCTGAAGACCTCATCTCCAGCCATCTAGAGTCGTTAGCTTCTTGAAGATGGATACTATTCATGTATATATTTTTGATTTTGAGATGTAGATCCGTTGTGTACTATTCATGGCTACACTTTATATAGTTATATGACATGGATATGAAGTGTATTTGATTGGAATCCATGATTTATTTCATCCCGAGTATGGGTATGCCCGCCTCGGTGAGACAATTGTTATTTTGCAGAGGGCATCTCCGAACTCTGGTCACGGGCTCACTCGTTTCGTATGTTGGTAAAGATTTGTAATGTATTTCGGCCATCATATGCTCTTCTGACCTCACATATTAAGGGGCATATGTTATAATCCTAATTTGCACCAAACATGCATACCTAGCAGTAGGCCATCTTATTTACTATTTTTTCCAAGCCAATACTGAATAGATCTTCTTAAAAACCAAATTTTTGAAGATGTGCATGCTCTGCACCTCTATTGACCACGTATGTATGCTAGCCACACCATTACTTCCCGCGTACATATGCTAGCTGCACCATTACAACCCGCGTATACCCAAAAAAGTTGCAAAAAATAAAAAGTTGCAAGGGAATACGGGATTTTGGGTAGTTACCTAACCAATTGACCGCCCATAGCCTGTCACGCAACCAAATAAATATCTTTTTGGAATATAAAAGAAGGTGTTGGGGTCCCATTCTAAGGAGAATCATGAAAGTAGTGAAAATTTGCCCATTTCCTAATCCCCCCTTGCCCCAAGAATTTGCAACCACATTGTGAGTTTAAGCTAGAATTCCCCATTCTTGCCCTTTTTCCTCATCCATAAACCTATGCCTATTCTCTAGAGAGAAGTGTGAGAGAAGAAGGATATGTGGAAGTAGTTGGAGCTTGGTGAAGAGGAGCCCAAGACAGGGTTCGAGGAGTAGTCGCCGATCTCGTTTTGTAAGTGACATTATGAGATTAATATAAAGAAGTACTTTTGTCGTCCTACCATATGATGTGTTTTATCTCTATGTATGATTTACATTTTTTTGTGACATCTAACCCATTAATCCATATATAGAATACTTGTTCGCAGTTTCTTGTTTGTCTTTTGGTGAATGCAGGTCAACCTTGGGAGAATATTTGCAGTCAAGAAGCGACCGAATGCATTGGGATCGACACCAGACACGGAGTTCAAGGTAAGACTACCAAATCCCTATACTCTATACTTTATATATGAATGTGGGGTGTTCTCGGGATAGTGGTTAAAAGTAGGATACTTTAGATGGTTATCTCTGCCTGCACTTTAGAACCCTAGTGTAGTCTGTAGGGGGATTTTCCCACTATAGCACCTAATTAATAAATATGCAATCTAATGTTTTCAAATTTGTAAATGGTACTTTTGTTGTTGATTTTAAACGGTGTTGAATTATATGAATAAAACTGAATCTGTAGCGTGTTGAGTGTTGGAGTTACATTCAGAATTTGTAGCTTGTTGTAACTAAGTATGTTCTTTAGAGATGGAATTTAGATTATTTACTAGCATAGATCCATACTTAGAGTATCTACCAACGTACGTTCATCTTAACTCAGAATCTATTACCTAAATACCTAAATACCTAAATACCAGAAGAGTGATCAAATACCTAAATGTGCATTTTTTTCGCTATTAATGTAGATATGTACCTTGTAAGGGTCTCCCACAAGGGGGTCAAGAGTATAGACGCATAAGTAAATTCAAACTACAACAATTAGACATTATGGAGGATCTCCTTGATGAATATTAGACGATGGCAACAACGATGAGGAAAGGATGGACACTTTCCTTAGTCTTTAGAGTTGGATAGGGTGACGAATATGTGATAGAAAAGACTAAGTTAGAGCATGAGGAAGTGCATTCTCATGAGTTGGGTGTGACTGTTGGACTAGCTTCCCAATCCATCCAAAGCATGGGGGATATCAATGTGTGGAGACATGGAAGAATTTGTTGAAGTATGGGCACAATAGTAAGATCATAAGAGTTCAACACTTAGGCGAAATTTTGAAGTGAAGTGAGCAATGACGAGATCCAGAGATGGGGCATAGATGGAATGGAAATAAATATATGTTTCTGGGGACAACAAAAAATTAGAGTGGAGGAGGATGTAAGGGTCTCCCATGACACCTACCAAGCGTGCATGCTCCTTGGGTGGATTCGACATCGAACATATGAAGGGAATAATGAAGGAAGTGATTGGTTGGCAAAACGAAGATGTTTAGGTGTGGGTAAGAGTACCTTGGGCACACAATGGTGATGTGTGACATCAAGGGGGCACACAACTTGACTTATAACGATTGACAAAGATTTGGGTTGCATTTTTGTAAGGGCGGGGCAATTTGGGTGAAATCCCAAGAAGTGGACCCGTCTGTCCTCAACAACATGGGTGTGCCAGAGAGGTTGGATGAGCCCATTGACACTCCCACAAGGAGTTGTGACAATCAAAACAAATGGTGCATAAGGCACGAGGAACACATCCAAGGATGGGGCACACCGATCCAAGAAAAAAAGGGTTGATGGACACACAAGGCTTGGATGGGTGACTTGGGTCCACGAATGGGTGTGACGACCGATTGAGTGTGGCGATTCATGAAGGGGCACGAAGCACCAAAGAGAGACAACATTTTTCACAAGTTCCCCTTTGAGTCCATATAAAATAAAAGGGCACACAACTAAAAGAGACATGAAGTTTGGAAAAAACTTGGAGAATAAGAGCTCTATGATTATGAGGAAAAAAAAGGGAGGAAGCTCCCTCAAGGAGTCAAGTCACTCCACTCTGGGAGTACTTTTTTTTCCTTGAGGAGGAGGGTTCAATGGACATAATAGAGAAAAATTATCTTGGGAAGATTTTGGCTAAGTATGGAAAATGCAGGTTTGTGGAGGCATGTGTGAGGAAGAATCAAAATATGTGAAACCTGCATAAATGAATAGGCAGAGTCCGTCGAAATGAAGAGACATCAAGTCTACAGTTGGAGGCACATTTTGAGGTGCACTGCAGGTTGCAGTGGAGATGGGTGCGACAAAGAGTCTTGTGGTGACAGATCTATTCATGAGTGTCTTAGTGAGGTGAGGCAAGTCATTTGACTTTTTTGAAGTTGTAAACCAAGTCTGTAGTGCTCATGTATCAAGTGTTCTTCTATAACAAAGACTTAGTTGGGTGTTAGGAATAGTTTATGTCACCCGCACTATATCTATGTTTATATTTTATTTGTTCCACAATTTTTTTCTTGAATGCTCATGTTCATGGATGAATGCTTAAATAAGACTAAGTGTTAAATTGTGTTAACAACTGTCTAAGTAAGAAAGATTTTCACTAGAGTAGGAGTGTGACTCGTTGGTAGTATAGAACAGAGTATGGGTATGCTCTAGGTGAAGAGGCATATGTGGACGAAGTAACCTTGGTTTTTCCAAGTAGCCAAGCGTGAAACGTTGCGTTGTCACACACCCTCAAGAGGTGCACGATTGTAAGGCAAGCTGTGGGGACGTGACATATGGTATCATAGCATATTCGTTGCATATTTTGGAGAAGGGTTGGGAGCTCTTCACCACTATCTCGATGATAGATGGTATTAGAGTTTGAATCACACTATACTAATGCAATGGTGATAGTGGATAAGGTGCACTTGTTGAGAAGGCAATTCGTTGCGGAGGTAGTTTAGTGAGAATTTTCGTAGACTTGGTGAATGGTTCAGTGCAACGAACTTGTTCATTGCAGAATTTGCATCAGACTTATGATAAAGCTTTGGTTGACGGTTTGATAATATTCTTGATATGGGTGCACACCTTGTGCAGACTAAGAGTAGAGTTTTGGTGAAACAAAGCACTTAGACAAGGTGGGTGATCACAAAACTCATCACAGAGTTCATCATAGAAATTGTCATAGACTTAATTGTAGTGAGAGACTTGGTTGGGTTGATTCGTGATGAAATTCAATGTCATGCTTGTTGTGCACACCTTGGAGAGACCGAGCACAAAATTCATTGGGAGAATGGATCACTTGGGTAAGGCAGATGAACACAATATTTGTTGCATGAATTTTCACAGAGATAACCACATAAGTGATCAATGAAGCGAACCACATAGGGTGATCGCATAAGTGATTGTGAAAGAGAAGTTATGGGATGTAGCAAGGTGAAGCACTTGGGTGTGTCAAACAACCTTGGGAAACCTAGAGCATCTCCGCAACAATTAGTTGGTCGGGCACATTCCCATCATGATGTCTTCGTTTCGTGCATCACCGAGAACAATGGTGAGTTGAGATGGGTTGTTGGAAGAGATCGTAGCCTTTAGATGAGGTAGCTATTCACAAATTTACGAGATTCATTCAACAATAGTTATGATTTGAAAATAAGGCGATGGATCCATGATGCCTTGAACGTGAAATAGTCAAGGTGCGGAGATGGAAAACATAGGAGACGATTTCAACCAGTTGCATGTGAAGTTTGGGACTTAAATGAATTTCAGAAGAATATGAATGGACTCAACCTTGTATCATGACAAATGGTGGTTGAGGTGAGTTCATGCAAAAAGTCGGTTTCTTGGGAATGAAGGCCCAAGACAACAAGCTTGGGACATGGTTGCAATGAATGATGCCATTAGAAAGGTACCATTGACTTGAGTTCTTTCATTTTCCAATTGTTGCAACAAATTATTTGAAGGGAAGATGGATGACATGGTGGTTCAAGTGCATTCCCTTTCCATGGTTAGAACCGATAGACTTGAGTGTGACTCAATTGTTGGTGATTTGAAGAAGTATTGCAGTAGTTTGGGGTGCCTTGGTTTGGTGAATGTGCAAAATAACTTTGGACAACTTTCTTGGACGATTCCTATGATGGAATTAGGCATATTTGAGTGAAAACATGAAGGTGTATTGGGGAAACTATTAAACTCTTTGATGAGGTGTGTAGAACAGGTCCTTGCAATGGTGGACAATGAAGTATTTTAATGTCGATTTGAGAGGATGGGTGAGGCACCCTGATACTTGGTGCCTTAGCTAAATTTGTTGAGTCAGGTGGTGACTTGAGAAGTCACGATGACAATTTCAAAGTTTGGATGCTTGCAAGAGGGAAATATAGTTTTGTTCCAAGAGACAAATGGAGTCAACAAAAGAGTCAACAAAGGAGTCAACCAATGATAGTTGACAACCAATCTAAATGGGTATAAAAAAGACCAAGTGACTTGGGTGGTGATTGCTCGCCTTTGGTATGGGACATTGAATGAGGCAAAGCACACCTTGGTGACTTGCAGACAATTGTGCGATGACTCAAAGATACAGAGGGGGTTATTGGTTGAATTTTGCAGAGTATTGGTTTGAACTTTCTTAAGGCTTGAAATTTCTTTGAGGTGACTCATCTCGCTTGTAACGCTTTGGACATTTTTTTGAGACATTTGAGGAGTGTAGGTGTGTTCACCACACTCATCATAGATGTTGAGTTTCGTTGAGGTGACTTGAAAATAGGAGGTGAGTTGAGGACTTGCCTTCGTTTGGAGGATTATGCAAAGAGGAAGATTGCAGCTTGAAGAGATCACTTGGACTTGTGCATTTATCTTTCTTTGGGAAGCATGGTTGACGATGAAGACTAGCCATTCCAAGGCATATAAAGAAATACACAACACCTTGCTCAGGTGACAGAGTAGTGGGGAAAGGGAAGTCTAAATGTGCAGTTCTTGGGATAGATTGGCTAATTGTGCCATGAAGAGGATATTGGAGTCAAGTTGTTGTAGAAGACTTTGTTTCAATGTGAATTCATACCGCAAACAGATCGAATTGTGAAAGGAAGTGACCAGTTTGTGCATGAAGGTGTGCAATCTCAAGGAGTGTGATGGTTGAATTGGCCATTTAGCTAGCTCATGAATTGGGCGAGAGAACAACATGACAAGGGAGTCAAGAGTACGCACCCATCGGTAAGTTTGAAGTGAAACACTTAGACATTATGGAGGATCTCCTCGATGAAGATTGGATGATGGAAGTAGCGATGATGCAAGGATGGACACTTTCCTTAGTCTTTGGAGTTGTATAGGGTGATGAAGATGTGACAAAAAAGACTAAGTTCGGGCACGAGGAAGTGGATTTTCATGAGTTGGGCATTACGGTTGCACTAGCTACCTAATCAATCCAAAGCATGGGGGATATCAGTGTGCGAAGACATGACATAGTTGGTTGAAGTATGGGCACAACAAAAAGATAACAAGAGTTCAACACTTAGGCGAAATTTTGAAGTGAAGTGAGTAACAAGGAGATCTGAGGATGGGGCAGATATTCCATGGAAATTGATGGATGTTGTCGAGTACGACAACAACTTGGAGTGGGGGAGGGTGTAAGGGTATCCCACGACACCCACCAAGAGTGCACACTCATTGGGTGGATTCAGTGATAGATAGATGAAGATCACAAGGAAGGGAGCGATCGATTGGAAAAACAAAGATGTTCAAGTGTGGGTAGGACCACCTTGGGTGTACGATGGTGACATGCAACATCAAGGGGGCACACACCTTACTTTCCTTAAAATGATTGATGGAGACTTGGGATGCATTTGGGTAAGGGTGGGGCAACTAACGAACATGCCCAAGAAGTGGATCCATCTACCCTCAACAACATGGGCATGCTAGAGAGGTTGGATGACCCCATCAACACTCCCACGAGGAATCACAACGATCAACATGAACAACGAACAAGGAAATGGGTGTGTGCCCAAGGGTGGGGCGTGTCGATCCAAGAAACAAATGGTTGATGGATGCACAAGGCTTGGATGGGTACCATGGGTCCACAGATGGTCACGATGGTCGATTGAGTGTGACAATTCACAAAGGGACACAACACACTAAAGAGACACAACTTTTCACACAAGTGACCTTGGATTCCATATAAAAGCAAGGGGTACACAACCAAAAGAGACAAGAAGTTTGGCAAGAACTTGGAGAACAAGATCTTTGAGATTCTGAGGTAAATAAAGGGAGGAAACTCCCTCCACTTTGGGAGGACTTGTGTTTCTGTAAGGATGAGGGTTTGATGGACAAAACAAGGTGAAATTATCTTGGGTATATTTTGGCTAAGTATGGAAAATGCAGATTCGTGGAGGCATGTGTGAGGTAGAACCAAATTCGTGGAAGCCTATGAAAACGAGGAGGTAGAGTTTATGGAAACAAAGAGACATCAAGTCTGTGATTGGAGGCACATCTGAGGTGCGCCGCAAGTGGCAGCATAGACGGTTGCGACAGAGAGTATTGTGGTGATGGATTTATTCATGAGTGTCTTGGTGAGGTAAGGTAAGTTGTTTTACTTTGTCGAAGTTGTAAATTGAGCCAATAGTGCTCATGTTGTAATTGTTCTTCTATAACAAAGACTTAGCCATGTGTTAGGCATGGTTTGTATTTCCCGCACTATATCCATGTTTGTCTTTCATTTGTTTCACAGTTGTTCTCTTGAAAGCTCAAGTTCATAGATGAATGCTTTAATAAAATAAGACTAAGTGTTAAATTGTGTTAACAATTGTCTAAGTAAGAAAGAGTTGCACTAGAGTAGGAGTGTGACTCTCTGGTAGCCTAGAATAGAGTATGTGTATGATCTAGGTGAAGAGACGTAGTCTAAACGAAGTAACATCGATGTTGCCAAGCAACCAAGTGTGAAATGTTGTGGTGTAGCACACCCTCAAGAGGTACATGATCACAAGGCACATTGTGGGGACGTGACATGCCCCATATTAAGAAGTAAAAAGTACTTATAAACATAACAATAATTTTTTTACTTTTAATAACTTTATATTTTTCTTACTTTCAATTACTTTATATATATCTCTATATAAAAATCTATATTAAATTATTGTACTTAAACATGCATAATCAAAGTATATTTTGAAATTATTTATTAAAACAAAATTATATTTATAAGTTTGAAATTATTTATTAAAACAATAATATTTATAAGTTTCTTCCCTAAACACAATGGAAGAAACGTAAATCTTTGTATACTTAAGCATGACTAGAAAATCCCAAATCTATTTGTAAATTGAAAAGGGGAGCTGCAAGCATCAAGCCCCTTCCATAAGGAAGTGATAACTTGCAGCGCCCCTTCCATAAGGATGTGATAATTTAAAGTGGTAGGTTGTAGTTTTGATGAGGAGAGAATGTGGTTTAAGGAAGTGGTAGGTTGTAGCTTTTGAATAGGAGAGAATGTGGTTTATGCTTATGAATGTATTGTTAGCTCATAGGACCCTTACACATGATCAAGGAGGAACGTTCTTTGCATGTAGCGACTATTTCCCAGGTTTACTTTCCCAAAGCAAAGTAAACCTAAAGCTACCCAAATTATTTTTTCGCAAGTTATAGCTTATATATGTCAATATCATTTTGTTGTATACAACAAAACAATGAAGTTTTTAGCTTCAAACGGTGCAATAATTCGGTGTGCAACTGCACTTTTCTTAATGATTTTTCAGTTTGCCTTCACAAATCCAAACTAGTGCACCACAGTCAACCTCCATCGCCCGAAATTATCAATGGTATGTATGTAATAGACTATCTCAAAAATTTCAGACTAAGGCTTTCGTTTTGAGAATCTATGTAATATAAGCATCCATATGACATAGAGATCTGGTGGTCACGCTAGTGTGGTTCGGTTCTGAAAATCAATGCAATATCAATATTACATAGAGTGGGTCTGGTTCGGTTTTGACAGCTGATGTAATATAAGTTGTTATTACATTGGCCATGCTACTGAATTGTATCAAAATCAATCAATTGAGCAAGATAATATTCAGTTTAGTGACATGTTCTATTTTCCTTCATTTGGTTTTTTGGTCCCTTTCAAATGTAATTCCCAAGCTCAATAACGAGTTGGTAATTCTGCCTTGGAAAACACAAGCTTTAAACCAGAATTTGGAAAAGATTATGGTTCCTAATGATATCCAGTTATACCAAATCAATTGATCAACATAATATATGGTTGAATGACATGTTCTGTTTTCTTTTATTCGATTTTTTTCCCCTTGTATGGAATTCCCAAGCTGGATGACGAGTTCGAGTTGGTAATTCTTCTTTGACAAACACAAGTTTTGAAGCAGAATTCAGAATATATTAAGCTCACTAACGAGTTTGTAATTCTGCTTTGACAAACGCAACTTTATAACATAATTCAGAATATATTATGATTCCTAATTATATCTAGTCATACCAGAGAGTGTTACATATGTCATGTACCATATTATACATGGTTTCATGCAAGAAATAATCAGTTAAGGATGCTTCTAAGATTAGAGGATAGCACATTGGAAGGCCATAATTTTTTCCCAAAATGAATAAACATAGCTTTTGAACTAATTTAAATTGAAACACTTTATAATTTTTGAACTAATTTAAATTGCAACACGTTTTTACAGAAATCTTATTGTGACTTTGTAGAGAGAATCCAAGGTGTATTTGTTATTTCTCCATTATTGTAGCTGGAGCATGTGGATACTATGGGTCATTTGAAACAAATATCATGAGCAGTGGAGAGTTGTCAGTGGCTACAAGAAGTGCCAAAATATACAAGGAAGGCAAAGGATGTGGGGCATGTTATTAGGTGTGCTTACTAGGATGCAATTTATTTCCTTTAAACTGGTTTTTGATGGCGAGCTCACTCATTAAATTAAATTTAAGTCATTTCAATATGAATTTCTCTTACATGGGATTGGTATAAAAAATAATGACTGGCACGATATGCAACTATGGGAATATATACAAATTAGAATATTTTCTTATGTAATAATGATTTTAACGGGATGTGAGTTCACTATGGTAATGAAATCATATTAAAAGGATTATATATATGTTACTAAGTATGTCCACTGATAAACCTATTTCTTATTCGCCTGAGGGATACACACTCAGGTTGATTTCACGGCTCTGCCTGCATACACCTTTTAAGTGATTTCATTTCAATATATTTGATTTAAAATAATTATTGACTCCTCACTGGTGGTTATTGCAGTGGCTCTCTTTACAAAATATGACCAAACCGCACTTATTGCAATGGTTCTATAACAAAGCACAAATGGACGTCCATGCACAGACAAATTTGTTAATGATTTCGATGAGAACGATGAACTCAAATTCGTAATTTGTGCTGGGGTGGAAAATTGTTGCCACGTTTCTCGTTACTCTGACCTGTGGTTATTGCAATGGCTCTCTTCAAAATATGACAGAAGTGTGTACAGATGGATGTTTTCAATGAAGGATAAATGGATCTGCATGCACAACCAAGTGTGTCAATGATTTCGATGAGAACGATGAACTCTCTCTGAAGGCTCTCAAGTTTGGGCCAATATCAAAGCCATGCAACTCAACCAAGGGTCGTGCATAACCTACCTTCTTTCCCTTCCAAAACCCGAGTTAGAAAAGGCCGCTTCAAGATATTGCCATCCAGAGAGACGCGACTTCTTCTATGTCTACTTCAACTTATATTGCTACACCATGGGACGGAGAAGATTCGACACAGTGTGGTGGGAAACCTAGAAAATTGTTCTTTCGAACCAAGGAAGTGGCTCCATCAAGGCTGGGCATCACACACGACCTCACGCACAAGGATACAACAATCTAAATGTATCCTAGTATTCACAGTCTCAGACTATCCTGGTATTCAACAGTGCATTTCACTTAAACAATTTTGCATCCGTGTAGTTTATTTCTCTGTAGCAGACCAAACTATTATGGTGTCTCTAATTTTTTTTTCCTTTGGTTGATATGGAAATGAGAAATCGTTTCTATTATCACCATATAATTTTCAAACGGTGTCCAAGAGTTGGAATTTTAGTGAAAAGGTTATGTTGCTAAAGAGGTATGATATTTTAAAGGAACGAGCTATATCTGACGGCGGATGGACAAATATGGTGAAAGCATAAAGGGTAACCCTCAGCGAATCGTCGATCTTGAAAGCGGACCATATCAACGGCTAAGGTGCATATCAGAGATCGAAATAGCGTGATGATTAAGAAATCGAGGGCGGGCCGAGAAAAACCGCCATGGTTTTATCGACGGATGCGTGGCGCCCTCAGAGGGACATCGGGGAAAAAAGCAGTTTGACTTAAACCACTTTCTCCAACCCCCGATGCCATCGTCGCTGGGTGCATGTGGACCGTAGATCTTAAAGCAGTCCGAATCGACGATCGAGGTTCATATCGGCGATTGAAGTAACATGAAGATTAACGAAACGAGGGTGGGCAGAGAAAAAAATGTCATGGTTTAAATCGTGGACGTGTGGCATCCTCACAGGGATGTCGGGGTGAAAAGAGGTTTGCCTAAAACTGTTTTCTCCAACCCCCAATGTGAATGGATACCTATAAAAGGAAGACCCATCGACATTATTTTTTCATAATTTGGAGCATTTTAACGTTCAGAAATTTGGCGCAGAGCATCCATTTGAAACTCAAGCTCGGAAATTGAACCAAGTTCGCACTTCTTTCGCCTCTCACCGGGTATTTTCACCATGGATGCTAATCCTGTTGTCTTATCCGTAAATGAGCCAGACATCTCTTCCAAAGAAGAAGCCCTATTTGATAGAGACTCCGACATTTTCGACACAGGGATAATAGTCTCACCCGTTTCTGTGTCCAAATCAAATTTGTTCGACAATGTTGGAACCCACCTACCTTTCCTCGAAGCAGTTGAAGCCTCCATCACCCCTTACATCATAGAAGTAGTCTTTCCTTTCCCTGAATTTGTAATTTGGTGTGCATAACGATATTCTCAGGAAGAAAGAGTTATTCTGAATAAATTAGGGTCTGAAGTTTTATGTGAAATAGATGGTCCATCACTCCAGCACACCCTCAGTATACCCGAGTCTTCATCCATGGTGTCAGAGCCCTTTGAGGAATAGAAAATGATCACAATTTATACAGAATTCCCACCAGAAGTAAAAATTAGGTTTTTGCAAACCATTGTCAAGCCCAAATACCATTCAAAGAGTCTGTCATTTCCTGCCAGCATAAGCGTTATGATCATCGAAGTCTAGTGGGCTTGTTCCCTATTAAGTCAAATTTTAGGATTGGACAATGACAAGTTTGCGGTAGAAGTCATTTTAGGTTTCTTGTTGACTTTCTTTATGTTAGAGTCTCGTCAGTGAGTCTGTGTCAGTTTTGACAAATTCATTGTTGACAATATGCATCAGCAGTTGGTGAATTTCAATTCATTAAGACATTTTAGATAATACACCCATTTGTTGAGGATGTTCCTGGAATATAACAAAACTGAATTTCCCGAGACTGCATTCATTTCAACTGAATGTAAAAGGATCACCATGCTTATATTCATAAATAAGATTATGTCGAGGGTGTATAGTCTTATCTTCGGTTCAGACTTGCCAAGGGTCTTGGAAGAAATGAAAAGTTGTTTACAACCAAATCTAGAGAGCAGGATCGGTGACTGGATGTTGTTCATACAATCCACAATGATTTGGGTATATGCTTACCAGGAAGGACCTCATCTTTTACCAGTTTTTCTAACCCCCAGAATCTTTTCTTTGGAGTTCATAAGATAGAGGATCATCTCAGAAAATGAGCACTTTTTCAAAGCACACAAGGCTTCTAATCTAAAATTTTCTTTCATAGTAGGTCCCTTTGTGGTGAAGAACAAGTCTTGTTTGCCTCAAATTCAATCCAAACTCAATGAATTTGGGTTCACGCAGTTGCAAGGAAGAAAATACGACCCGCACCAGATCATTTCAAAGAGGAGATTGGCAAGCAGACAAGGTCCCTATGAACACGAGCATGTCGAAGGATTCAATAAGTTGGCCAATCTAGAAACCTGTGTAGATATGGAAGTCACCATGCAACATGATCTAACAAAACAAACGGAACCAGATTTCCAGTACAGCCTAGCACATAAAACTTCTCCTAGATTGATTGTCAAAGCTCCTAAATTGAGCATCTACAATAAGAGGAACAGTTCAGAGGCCCTAGGTGCCAGCAACCAGCAAGATACTCTCAAGAAGATGAAAATAACATCACCCTCTTAAGTGGTCAAACTGGAAGGAGAAGATCCCAAATGAAAAACATGCACGGAGATGGTGGAAGATGCAACAAAGGATGAAGGAGCAGGTATAGGAGACAGAATGCAAACTAAAAGCAACATAAAGGTTTTTAGCAGTAGGAGACACATATTCAGCCAAACACCTGGGATTGTTTATCAATCCAAGGAATATTTAATGAACCAGTATGCTGTGAAGGGAAGACTTATGGCCAACAGTGAAATAAGAGACCTTTTGCCCGAAGTGGAAAAGACTTCCCATTCTAAAGCCTCCTTACTCTCGGTCAAAGATGTGGAAAATAAAACATTTAACATAGCAGTGGCTGATGATGATAAAGTATCTGAGATCAAAATGCACTATGAAAATATTATTGCCCCTGACAAAGTAAAGCTTCACAAAAATGTTAGCGATATGCTATATTCTGATTATCTGAGTTTAAGTTTGAGGGTTGCGGGATTGATGACACATGCAATCAAACAGGATGGGCAATTAAAACAAGAAAAGGCTTCCAACAAAGCCTAGATGACATAGGTCAAAAAACTAGAGTCTTAAGGCCCTCAAGGGGTGAAAGCTTCTCTGGATGAAAAGGATAAGATGATCCTAAGCTTAAAGAAAAGGATGAAGATGTCGTCGACTGACCATCCACAAACAACAGAATTGTCTGCCTTGGAATAGGAAAAAGAAACATTCAGGAAAGAGGCACTCAATTACAAAGCTAAAGTGATGCAGTTGGAAAAAGAGAAAGAGAATTGGTGACAAGCACAGGAAACGACATGAGATGTGGTTTTCATAGTACCTACTAATACAGAGGCTAGATCTAGCACTAAAGGGTTGGTCCAAGCCATGTCCCAAGTAAGAATTAAAACAGGTGAGATCAAAGGTCTCAACGATGTTATAGAAAATTTGAAACAACAGATGGAAGTGAAAGATGAGAAGACGGCTCAACTTCATAGAGATAATCAAGATTTGCAAGAGAGGGTGAGCAAGCTAAAAACCAGGTTAAAGGGAAAAAAATTGTTGCTGGGAGCCAAACATGTCATATGGGATGTCATTCACTTTCAAAATTTTGACTCCATAGCGCTGAGTGTTCCTCCCCTTCCTTGCCAACAATTTTATTTAAAAACCCCAAAACAAACCAAATCTAGCCACCAATTTCCAAAGAAATATCAAGTGACACGAGCGAGCCCTCTCTGAGTTGAGAAGGCTAGTGCCTCAACTCTAAAGTTGGTTGAAATAGTTACCTTTGTCATTTTTCTATTCAGTCGGACAAAATTTATAGAGTTCTAACATTCTAGTGTCGTTGTCGGGGATGAAATTGAAAAATCTTCCCTGGGAAAATGACTTAAAGATTTAGTTTGATTCCTGAGGGTGACAGTGGATCAAATACCTTATTGGCTGAGATTATTTTTACCCTGGCGACTCCGTTATTCAGTGACTAGTTGCACCACACCTTGTGAGATAGAAATCTTGGCTCCTAAGAAAATCCACACCAGGAGAAATCCATACCCAGAAGCTGCAATCCCTGTGGCTGACCTTGAGAAGCTTGTACGCGAAATAAAAGAAAGGCATGTGACCCTAGTGTTTTGCCCAGACCGATATCTATCCTTTCCTAGGGAAGGATTGACTAGCATCGAAGACCTTGTATTCGACGTGATACGAACAATCCCTATTCAGAACTAAGTTTGAATCTTGTCTAAACGAGACTATCTTTGACGAAAAGAGTTTCCAAGACCTAGTTTTAGCTACATCTGTCAAGCCTGTAGTGACCCCTGCTCAGAACCAACGTCCACTCCAACCCCTCACAACAGTTATGGAAGCAGGATTTTCTCCCCTCATACTACTCGCTCATCTACATGACCTGCCTCAAAACTACAATCTAAGGATTAAACTATATGATTTTGAAGGTAACATATCATCCCAAAAACATCTAGACTGGTTTAATGATTTCATAGACTTGGAAGAAGTGGACTATGAAGATGTGAAGATGAGGTTTTTTACACAAAGCCTTGTGGGAGATGTGAGGAAGTGGTTCAAATCCCTTCTAACATGCAATATCACAGATTTCGAAGCCTTTGAGACAAGCTTCCTTTCAAAATGGGGGGAATAAGAAAAATCCCCTTTAGTTGTTGATCCAGTATAACAATATAAAATTATCACCT
>SNQJ01S0045880.1:69709-89035 GCA_010110895.2 Picea sitchensis
CTTTATTATTAAGAAAACGAAGATCTACCACATTGGACGATATGACGACTAATTCTATAGAGGTAGAAGTGAACCTGATGGCTTTAGGGAATATGAAAATCAATGCTGGAAGAGACACTAACAGAGCTCAAGACAAAGCACAGCCTTCAACATTTCAAACTTTAGAGGAAAGATTCGAAGTGATGATGAGAAACATGGAGCATATGATGGAAAGGATGGCCCTAGGAAATAGGCCTAACCCCAGAGAACAGGTTGATGGTCCACCCAGAAATCCGAGAATACCATCCATTCCATATATTAGGAAAATAAATCAGGGAAATCAGGCAAATCAAGAAGATCCAACGAATCCGGGAAAATAGGCAAATTAGGGAAACTAGACAAATCAGGGAAACCAAGGGAACCAAGTGGAACAACAATTCAGGCCTCCCTTCCAAAATAATTATGTAAATGAAGGTTATGATGGATATTTTGAGGATAACATGAACTACTGTGATGATAAAGAGACAGAGGTATTTTTTACCAAAGAAGAGCATGACCAGTTCATGGATGCAAATGAGATCTTTCTGCAAGATGAAGAGGAAAGGGTATCAGTAGAAAAATAAGATTATGATACTGGACTAAAAAATGTCATCATGCAATTCCAAAGGAAATATAACCTCTGGAATCAAAAAGTACCCCCAAACCCTCCAAAGGGTAACCCTCCAAATCGAAACCCTTCCAAAGAAGCTCAGAACAATGTACCTTTTTCTAGTCAGACCAAAAAGGATTTTGTTGCAAAAGATTCAGCTGCAAATGACTCCACTGTGAAAGATTTTGTTGTGAAGGATACTGTGGAAAAGGGGAAACAGAAAGAAGAACCTCAAAAGAAAATATTGACAAGAAGATAAATGGTCACCAAAGAAGTAGAAAAGACCCCATCATCTTTCGATTTTGAAAGTGAGATGGCTAAGATAAAAATTTCGGTACCATTTAATGAATTGATCAAGAACAACGAATATAGAAATTAGATCATCAAGATTCTTAAAATGGGACATACATATGATACACTAAACATAAAAGATGATCACCCAACTATCCTATTTGGGCCAAGAGTAGAAGAAAGCGGTGAAAATGAAGAATTCCCTCCTTTTTATGTCAGTTTGAAAATCCATGACATGATTCTGCACAATGCTATGTTGTATTCTAGAGCATCACAAAACCTGATGCCAAAAGTAGTCATGGACCAATTAGATCTCGAGGTCACAAGACCTTACAAAGATATGTTCTCCTTTGATTCAAGAAAGGTAAAATGCATTGGCATGATCAAAGACATGGTCGTTTCTTTGGCACAAATTACAACAAAGAATATGGTGATGGACTTAGTGGTCATTGATATCCCTCCAAAATTTGGTATGTTGTTGTCCAGATCATGGGCTGCAAAATTAAAGGGAACTCTCCAGATGGACATGTCTTATGCTACTATTCATGTCTTTGGTTAGGACAAAAGACTGTACAGGGAGGTTTTGCTTAAATATATGGTCAGTAATAAATCATAGCCTAGCAATCATCCTATATATTCAGTGGAGACTGAATTAGGATCTTCCATCTTCTTCAATGACCTATGCTTCGAAGAAGAAGAAACATAAGTCGTTTTAGCTGACAAGGATGAGCTTAAGGGGAAAATGGAGGAACTTTCAAAGAAGCAAAATGATACAGAGGAACAATTATGGAAATTTCGATGGAGCTTCCTGTAGAGAAGGAGCTGGAGCTGGCATATGGATCAACCACCCCAAAGGAGGCAAAAAATCGTGTTCCTACAAACTTAATTTTTGAATGCACTAATAACATGGTAGAATATGAAGCATTGATATTGGGATTGAAAGTTTTAGAAGAGCTAGGTGCCAAAAGAATTGTTGTACATGGAGATTCTGAGCTAATTATAAATCAAATCAAAGGCATCTACCAAACAAAACAACCCAGACTGAGAGCTTATAGGAATCCGGTGCTAGAACTCCTTGAGAAATTTGAAGAATGCAATCTATAGGCAATTCCAAGAGAGCAGAATCAAATTGTTGATGCTCTGGCCACTTTCGCAGCAGTTTTTAGAGTCTCAATCTTCCCTGAGAAAAGATACAAGGTGGAGGTAAAGTACAGGAGAGAAGTACCAGACAATATGAAGCACTAGCAGGTCTTAAAAAATGACAAGCATATAGAAAGTTTCCTCAAAATGGAGAACGAGTTCGAGAATTTGAACATTGATGATGAATATTGCAATGATGAGGTGGATGCAACCAATTTCACGAAAGAAGGATATTTCGACAATCAGATTGCTGGCAGAGATATCGTTCAACTGAAGAGTAATATCATCCCTAAGGGTCTGGTACCATTAGATAAACTTTTTGATAACAACGATGTAGCTAGAAGTCCGAAGATCATAGTAGATGAAGGGGACATGGAAGATTGCAATGTTGGGACTCCAGAGGATTCAAAGATCGTGAAGTTGTCTAGGAAGATCAACCTTGAAGTCAAAGAAAGGTATGTCAAATTAATGAAAGAATTCCCCGACGTTTTTTCTTGGAGCTATGATGATCTAAAAGTTTATGATACTAGTATAATCCAGCATGTTATCCCAATTAAAGAAGATCACAAGCCATTCAAACAGAAATTAAGAAGAATAAACCCTCTGCTATTACCATTGATAGAAAAGGAAGTAAAGAAACTATTTGAAGAAAAAATCATAGTGTCCCTGAGGTTTTCCAAATGGGTGGAAAATCTAGTACCAGTCCGAAAAAAGAGTGGAGAAATTAGATTGTGTGTAGACTTCAGGAATCTAAATAAGGTGTCTCTAAAGGACAACTATCCATTGCCTAAAATGGATTACATTGTACAGAAGGTAGTAGGCTCTCAAAGGATGTCAATGCTAGACAGTTTCTCTGGATATAATCAGATTATGGTGCACCCTGATGACCAGAAAAAGACTGCATTCACTACACCGTGGGGAACGTTTATGAATGCAAAAACACCTTTTGGGCTTATGAATGCAGGGGAGACATTTCAAAGAGCCATGGATATAGATTTTTCTAACGAGAAAGAAAAAATCATTATTATCTACCTTGATGACATTACCATGTACTATACCTCGGATGAAGAACACCTCAAGCATCTCAGAAGGGCGTTTGAAAAATGCAGGAAATTTCACATGTCACTGAATCCAAAAAAGTCAAATTTTTCCATGGAAGAAGGGAAGCTCTTAGGACACTTCATTTCGAAGGAGGGGATAAAGGTTGACCACAACAGGGTTGAAGGGATATTGAAAATCGACATACCCATAAGCAGAAAGGAGGTACAATCTTTCCTAGGGAAAGTAAATTTTCTAAGGAGGTTTATCCCAAATTTAGCCAAAATCATAAAGCACATCACCAAAATGATTAAAAAGGGAAATGAAATAAAATGGATTCCTAAAGCAAGAAAGTCCTTTGAATACATCCAGGTGGCATTGACAAAGGCTCCTATATTGGCCAGTCCAAATTTTCAGAAAGATTTCATATTGTTCTCATTCACATCAGAACACACAATTGTAGGTGTATTAATACAGAAAGACGATCAAAGTTTCGAGAAACCCATAGTATAATACAATAAAACATTAAGAGATGCTCCTTTAAAATATGATATCATGGAGAAGCAAGCGTATGCTTTGGTCAAAGCATTGAAAGAATTCAGGGTTTATATCCTACACTCACATACCACAACTTATGTTCCTAGCAGCTTAGTGAAGGACATATTAACACAGCCCGACCCTGAAGGGAAGAGGGGAAAATGGATTGCAGTACTATTAAAATACGATCTTGAAATTAAGCCCACAAAGTTTATCAAGGACAGGGACTTGCTAGACTGATGGCACAAACAAACTGCGAACTCTTGGGAATAAAATTCATTGCAGATTTATTAGACCTTGCAGTAGAGGAAGAAATGGCGACTCCACAAATATCTCAGAAATTTCTTGACTCTGCATGGTATGTAGATATCATTTTTGTGTTGAAAAATATGCAGGCTCCTCCTGAATATAGTAAAACGAAGGCTAGATTTTTAAAACTCAAGGCAGCGAAATTTTGTATAGTAAATGAATTGTTGTACTAGAAATATCCAGGGGGAATTTTGTTGAGTTGTTTGATGGGAGATGAAGCATAGAGAACCATCAAAGAGTTCCACAAAGGTTAATGCGGAGGTCATCATTATTGGAAGACGACTGTGCACAAAATTTTGAGAGATGGCTTTTATTGGCCTAGCATTTTTCCTGATGTTTATAAAGAAGATTCAAAGTGCCATGAATGTCAAATCTTTGATGGAAAAGGAAAATAACAATCTATGTCGCTAAAACCCATTTCAGTAGAATCTCCTTTCAGACAATGGGGCCTAGATTTCATAGGAGAGATACATCCACAATCCTCGGCTCAACACAAGTGCATCTTGACTGCAACATATTATTTTACTAAGTGGATCAAGGTTGTTCCTGCCAGACAGGCTACAAATTATGTTATCATTCGGTTCCTAGAAGACAATATCTTGTCCAGATTCAGATGCTCGATCAAGATTATAACAAACAATGCAGCGGCCTTTAAGTCTAAAAAATTGGAAAAATTCTGCAATGATTACAACATTACTCTTGGTCATTCCACGTCATATTATCCTCAGGGAAACGGATTGGTTGAGTCTTCAAACAAAATCTTGGTCAGAATCATCAAAAAAAATTTGCAAGAGAACAAAAAAGCATGGCACAAAAAGCTCATCCATGCACTGTGGGCTGACATGATATCCCCAAAAAGAGCTATTGCCACATCTCCTTTCCAGATCATTTATGGTACATAGGCCATTTTTCCTACTACATTGGGATTGTTGGTGATGAAGTTGCTATACGAGCAAGAAGCAGAAACAAATGCCAGTCGGAGGAGGGATCATGAGCTTATCAATGTACAATAGACCAGAGAAAAGGCCTTCAATAACACCCAACTTTGTCAAGACAAGATCAAAGAAGATTTCGATAGACATACCAAGGTAGAATATTTCAAACCAGGAGACTGGGTACTAAAATGGGATGCCAGAAATAAAGATAAAGGTAAACATGGGAAATTTGATAACCTGTGGTTGGGTCCATTCAAAGTCTCAGCGTACTGCATGAGCAATGCCTATTTGTTGGAAGAAAGTAATGGAGAATTCACCAAAGGAGGGTCTATGAATCGAAGGTTACTCAAGCATTACATTGTTTGAAAAGGAATCACCCCACCATTCATTGTATATAATCGTTCTACTTTCTCCTTTACGCATTAAAGATTGAAATAAAAGAAGTGTAGTTGAAGCCTGAGGTGAAGGCCCTGAGCTATGTTGAATAGATTGTAATTTTTTAAATAAATATCAACAGATTCAGATCACATTGATAAATCACAACCCAATGTGAAGGCACTTAGTATACAGTTCTTTGGTACCTCACAGGGAGGATAACATCCCCAATTGGAGCCAATGTTATCACCATATAATTTTCAAACGACGTCAAGAGTTGGAATTTTAGCGAAAAGGTTATGTCGCTAAAGAGGTATGATATTTTAAAGGAACAAACTATATCTGACGATAGATAGACAAATATGGAAAAATCGTAAAGGGTAACCCTCAGGGAACCGTCGATCTTGAAAGCGGCCTGGATCAACGATTAAGGTGCATATCAGAGATCGAAATAGTATGACGATTAAGAAATCATCGTGGTCTGAGGAAAACCATCATGGTTTTATCGGTGGACGCGTGGCACCCTCAGAGGGACATCCAACCCCCAATGCCATCTTCGTTGGGTGAATGTGGACCGTAGATGTTAAAGCAGTCTAGATCGACGACTGAGGATCATATCAACGATTGAAGTAAAACGAATATTAACGAAACGAGGGTGGGCCGGGAAAAAACCATCATGGTTTAAATCATGGACGCGTGGTATCCTCAGAGGGACATTGGGGAAAAAAGTGGTTCCCCTAAAACCATTTTCTCCAACCCCCGATGCGAACAGATACCTATAAAAGGAATATCCCCGGCATTATTTTTTCATAATTTGGAGCATTCAAATGTTCGAAAATTTGGTGTAGAACATCCATTTGAAACTCAAGCTCAGAAATTGAGCCAGGTTATCACTTCTTTCATCGCTCACCAAGTATTTTCAACATGGATGCTAATCCTGTTGTCTTATCCATAAATGAGCCAAACATCTCTTCCAAAGAAGAAGCCCTAATTGATAGAGACTCCGACATTTTCGACACAGAGATAACAATATCACCCATTTTTGTGTCCAAATCAAATTTGTTGGACAATGTTGGAACATGCCTACCTTCCCTCAAAGTGACTCATGCCTCCATCACCCCTTATGTCATAGAAGTAGTCTTTCCTTTCCTTGAATTTGTAAGTTGGTGTGAAGATTGATATTCTCAGGAAGAAAGAGTTATTCTGAATAAATTAGGGTCTGAAGTTTTATGTGAAATAGATGGTCCATCGCTCTGGCACACCCTCAGTATACCCAAGTCTTCATCCACGGTGTCAGAGCCCTTCAAGGAACAGAAAATGATCACAATGTATAGAGAATGGCCACTAGAAGTAAAAACCTGGTTTCTGCAAACCATTGTCAAGCTTGAATACCATTCAGAGGGTCCATCATTTCCTGCCAGCATAAGTGTCATGATCATCGAAGTTTAGTGGGATTGTTCCCTATTAAGTCAAATTTTAGGATTGGACAATGACAAGTTTGTGGTAGAAGTCATGTTAGGTTTCATGTTGACTTTCTTTATGTTAGAGTCTGGTCAGTGAGTCTATGTTAGTTTTGACAAATTCATTGTTGACAATATGCACCAGCAGTTAGTGAATTTCAATTCATTAAGACATTTCAGATATTACACCCATTTGCTGAGGTTGTTCCTGGAATCTAATGAAACTGAATTTCCCGAGACTGCATTCATTTCAATTAAATGTAAAAGGATCACCATGCTTATCTTCATAAATAAGATTATGTCCAGGGTGTATAGTCTTATCTTCGGTTCAGACTTGCCAAGGGTCCTGGAAGAAATGAAAAGTTGTTTACAACCAAATCCAGAGAGAAGGATAGGTGACTAGATTTTGTTCATACAATCCACAACGATTTGGGTATATGGCTATCAAGAAGGACCTCATATTTTACTAGTTTTTCTAACCCCCAGAATCTTTTCTTTGGAGTTCATAAGACAGAGGATCATCTCAAAAAATGAGCACTTTTTCAAAGCACACAAGGCTTCTAATCTAAAATTTCCTTTCATAGTAGGTCCCTTTGTGGTGAAGAACAAGTCCTATTTGCCTCAGATTCAGTCCAAACTCAATGAATTTGGGCTCACGCAGTTGCAAGAAAGAAAATACGACCTGCACCATATCATTTCAAAGAGGAGATTAGCAAGCAGACAAGGTCACTATGAACACGAGCATATCGAAGGATTCGATAAGTTGGCCAATCTAGAAACATGTGTAGATATGGAGGTCACTATGTAGCATGATCTAACAAAACAAATAGAACTTGATTCCCAGGAGAGCCCAGCACATAAACCTTCTCCTAGATTGATTTCCAAAGATCCTAAATTGAGCATCTACAATAAGAGGAACAATTCGGAGGCCCTGGGTGCCAACAACCTGCAAGATACTCTCAAGAAGATGAAAATCACATCACCCTCTCAAGTGGTCGACCTGGAAGGAGAAGAACCCAAAGGAAAAACATGGATGTAGATGGTGGAAGATGCAACCAAGGATGAAGGAGTAGGTACAGGAGACAGACCGCAAGCTGAAAGCAACACAAAGGTTTTTAGCAGCAGGAAACACATATTCAGCCAGACACCTAGGGTTTTTTATTAGTCCAAGGAAGATTTAATGAACCAGTACGTTGTGAAGGGAAGTATGGCCAACAGTGAAATAAGGGACCTTTTGCTCGAAGTGGAAAAGACTTCCCAGTCTAAAGCCTCCTTACTCTCAGTCAGAGATGTTGAAAAGAAAACACTTAACATAGTAGTGGTTGATGATGATAAAGTATCTGAGATCAAAATGCACTATGAAAATATTGGTGCCCCTAACAAAGTAAAGTTTTACAGAAATGTTAGCGATATGCTATATTCTGATGATCTGAGTTTAAGTTTGAGGGTTGCAAGATTGACGACACATGCAATTAAACTAGATGGACAATTAAAACAAGAAAAGGCATCCAACAAAGCCTGGAAGACACAGGTCAAAAGTCTAGAGTCTGAAGGCCCTTAAGGGGTGAAATATTCTCTAGATGAAAAGGATAAGATGATCCTAAGTTTAAATAAAAGGTTGAAGATGTCGCCGACTGAGCATCCACAAACAACAAAATTGACTTCCTTGGAACAAGAAAAAGAAACATTTAGGCAAGAGGCACTCAATTACAAATCTAAAGTGTTGTAGTTAGAAAAAGAGAAAGAGAATTGGTCACAAGCACAGGCAACAACATCAGATGTGGTTTTCATAGTACCTACTAATACAGAGGCTGGATATAGAACTAAAGGGTTGGTCCAAGCCATGTCCCAAGTAAGCATCAAAACAGGTGAGATCAAAGGTCTCAACGATGTTATAGAAAAATTGAAACAAGAGATGAAAGTGAAAGATGAGAAGATGGCTCAACTTCACAGAGATAATCAAGATTTGCAAGAGAGGGTGAGCAAGCTGAAAACCAGGTTAAAGGGAAAAATATTGTTGTAGGGAGCCAAACATGTCATATGGGATGTTAATGCTGCAGAAGCTACTAAATTCAAGGTTTATCTAAATTTTATAAATGACAAAGACAATGTGGCTACAACAGCTCGGAGCAGGTGTGTTGTTGTTAATGAACTATTAGCCATGTAACCCTCAGAATGGGTCCAAAATGATATGGACTTGTTAAATTATGTGTCGACTGCTGACCTTCAAACTATCGGGGTAAAATACAGGACTGCATTGATCATTTCAGCTAGGAAAATCATCACAAAACATAACTTGCTCAGATTGGTCCAAAACAAAGCTTTGCAGATGGAGCACATCATACAAGAGTTTAAAGATGCATTTGAACAGTTGTTTATCAAATGTCTCCCATCATTTTGGAATGGAAGAGGTTCATTATACAATCAGGAAGATTACAATACTCTCCTCATGCAATGCAGAATTGACCATTCTAAATTTGAAGCTATAGAAGAAAGTCTGAAAGGGCCATGTCTAGTAGAATATCTCGCTATAGGCTTCAGAATTTTGAATAATTTCAAGATAGTGAAAGTTAGCATGTCGACTATGTCCTATGCTACGTGCAGTGACTTGGAGATTTTGATTAAGGAGATGATGGATTTTGGAATCCCCTCTGATTCACACTGGAAGGAAATCATGCGGCTGGGTAAGACAAAGTGCAATATCGTTGGAGACAGCTAGCGATCCCCAAATGTCATCAGATTTACAGATTCAATAGAAGACTAGAGCAAGACATATGGCATAAAATAATCCGAACAGACAAAGAAATTCCCATAATTTTGGAAGCATTTTATTTTGTCAATCATTGTAAATCGTTGTGTATACCGAAACTGTCAGTCGAAACTATTTTGGAAACTAAAACGCTTCAGTTTCAGTTATTTTGATCAAACTGTATAAATACTGGGTTACTTGAATAAATTAATGTTGGCAGAAGTGCAAGAGCACCTTTTGGTTGTATCAAACTCTATTTGCAAATTTTTTGAATCTGAATTGAATATAAATGCAGAAGATTTTGAAGTCTCTATGAAAAGATTCTAACAGGGGATGATATGATCTTTTTTTATTTCATCGTATGTATTTCCCGTGTCCTATTACTTCATCTACATTTTCTTCCATTTAAATTGGAGAGTTAGAGGCCCAGAATTCATCTTGTGATGCTCTTGGCTTAAGCAATTTAAACTGTGTGATTGTCTTCTTGAGTTATTCAGAATTCATTTCTGTAATGCTCTAATGCAGTTATTTGTTTTATTTATCTTCTTACACTCTATTTAAATTTAATAATAACTCAGATTCATCGCCTCATTTATCCTTTGTCCTCTAGAGAGTTCTATCAGTCGATGCATGGTTTTCATTCACTTTCATAATTTTGACTCCATAGACTTGAGTGCTCCTCCCCTTCCTTGCCAACAATTTTATTTTAAAACCCCAAAACAAACCAAATTTAGCCAACAATTTCCAAAGAAATATCAAGTGACACGAGAGAGCCCTCTTTGAGTTGAGAAGGCTAGTGCCTCAACTCTAAATTTGGTTGAAATAGTTACCTCTATCATTTGTCTATTCAGCTAGAAAAAATTTACAGAGTGCTAACATTCTGGCACCGTTGTTGGGGACGAAATTGAAAAATCTTCCCTGGGAAAACAACTTAAAGCTTTAGTTTGATTCCCGAGGGTGACAGTGGATCAAATACCTTATTGGCTGAGATTATTTTCACCCTGGCAACTTCGTTATTTAGTGACTAGCTGCACCACACCTTGTGAGATAGAAATCATGGCTCCTAAGAAAATCCACACCAAGAGAAATCCAGACCCAGAAGCTGCAATCCCTGTGTCTGACCCTGAGAATCTTGTACGCAGAAGAAAAGAAAGGCTTGTGACCCCAATGTTGTGCCTAGACTGATATCTGTCCTTGCCTAGGGACTAATTGACTAGCATTGAAGACCTTGTATTTGGCGTGAAATTCGAACAATCCCTATTTAGAACTAAGTCATAATCTTGTCTAAACAAGACTATCTCTGACGAAAAGCAGTTCCAAGACCTAGTTTTAGCCACATCTATCAAGCCTGTAGTGACCCCTGCTCAGAACCAACGTCCACTCTGACCCCTCACAACAGCTATGGAAACAATAGTTTCTCCCCTCATACTACCTGCTCAACTACATGCCCTACCTCAAGACTACAATCTAAGGATTAAACTATATGATGTCGAAGGTAACATATCATCCCAAAAACATCTAGACTGGTTTAATGATTTCATAGACTTGGAAGAAGTGGACTATGAAGATGTGAAGATGAGGTTGTTTACACAAAGCCTTGTGGGTGATGTGAGGAAGTGGTTCAGAGCCCTTGTAGCAGGCAATATCACATATTTCAAAGCCTTTGAGACAAGCTTCCTTTCAAAATGGGGGGATAAGAAAAATCCCCTTCAGCTGTTGACCCAGTATAACAATATGAAAAGATCACCTAATGAGATGGTATAGGAGTTTTCATTCAGATTCATGAAGGTGTATAATTCTATTCCTGATGAAGTAACCCCCCCCCTCCCCCAAGGCATCTCAGCTCAAATATGCCGATTATTTTGAAAGTGACTTTGCTTTATTATTAAGAGAACAAAGATCTACCACATTGGAGGATATGAAGACTTATGCTATAGAGGTAGAAGTGAATCCGATGGCTTCAGGGAAGATGAAAACCAATGCTAGCAGAGACACTAACAGATCTCAAGACAAAGAACAGCCTTCAACATCTCAAACTTCAGAGGAAAGATTTGAAGCGATGATGAGAAACATGGATTGGATGATGGAAATGATGGCCCTAGGAAATAGGCCTAACCCTAGAGAATAGACTGACGGTCCACCCAAAAATCCGAGAAGACCAACCATGCCATAGATTAGGCAAAGAAATCAAGGAAATTAGGCAAATCAAGTAGATCCAGCGAATCTGGGAAACCAGACAAATCAGGGAAACCAAGGGAACCAAGCGGAACAACAAATCAGGCCTCCCTTCCAAAATAATTATGTAAATGAAGGTTATGATGAATATTTTGAGGATAACATGAACTGTTGTGATGATAAAGAGATAGAGGTATTTTTGACCAAAGAAGAGCATGACCAGTTCATGGACACAAATGAGATATTTCTGCAAGATGAAGAGGAAAGGGTATCAGTAGAAAAATAATATTATGAGACTAGACTACAAAACACCATCATACAATTCCAAAGGCAATATAACCTCCGAAATCAAAAAGTACCCCCAAACCCTCCAAAGGGTAACCCTCCAAAAGGAAACCTTTCCAAAGAAGCTCAGAACAATGTACCTTCTTCTAGTCAGACCAAAAAGGATTTTGCTGCAAAAGATTCAGCTGCAAAGGACTCCACTGTGAAAGATTCTATTGTGAAGGATACTGCGGAAAAGGGGAAACAGAAAGAATAACCTCAAAAGAAAATATTGACAAGAAGATAAATGGTCACCAAAGAAGTAGAAAAGACCCCATCATCTTTCGATTTCTAAAGTGAGATGGCTAAGATAAAAATTTTGGTACCATTTAATGAATTGATCAGGAACAAAGAATATATAAATCAAATCATCAAGATGCTTAAAATGGGACAGACATCTGATACCCTAAACATACAAGATGATCACCCAACTATCCTATTTGGGCCAAGAGTAGAAGAAAGCGGTGAAAATGAAGAAGTCCCTCCTTTTTATGTCAGTTTGAAAATCCATGACATGATTCTGCACAACGCTATGCTGGATTATGGAGCATCACACAAGCTGATGTCAAAAGTATTCATGGACCAATTAGATCTCGAGGTCACAAGACCTTACAAAGATTTTTCTCCTTTGATTCAAGAAAGGTAAAATTCCTTGGCATGATCAAAGACATGGTCGTTTCTTTGGCACAAATTCTAGTAAAGAATATGGTGATGGATGTAGTGGTTGCCGATATCCCTCCAAAATTTGGTATGTTGTTGTCCAGATCATGGGCTACAAAGTCTTATGCTACTATGATTGTCTTTGGTTAGGACAAAATACTGTACAGGGAGGTTTTACTTAAATATATGATCAACAATAAATCACAACCTAGCAATCATCCTATATATTCAGTGGAGACTGAATTAGGATCTTCCATCTTCTTCAATGACCTGTTCTATGAAGAAGAAGAAATAGAAGTCATTTTTGTTGGCATGTTCACAGGAACAATGCACTTTTCATTGATGGCAAGAACACACAGGAAAAAGAAACTCGGGAGGAGAAGCGATAATGATCGTTGGATCACCCATTTCAAATTCTCGATGGCCATAAGATATGAATTCAGAAAGAAGGAGTGCACAGATGGAGGACAGATCTCAAGCGTTAGATCTGAGTGTGGGGACTGACCATCGTCGAATATAGGAGAACATGAACGATATTTAAATGTCAACATGAAGTGGGTTTACAAAGTCCTGAAAACAGAAGGATTATCCATCATCGGGCAGGACACGTGGCTATAGTTCAGCAATTCGCTGACTGGAAAGTCAAAGAAAGGAAGCTCTCTAACCTTCCAAATCGCGATAAGATCTGGGCCGTCAGATCTGGATCAATTACGAAGGACCAACAACCATTAGATATGGTGAAGTTGCAAGGCGGATAAGACCAGGAGTCATCCAAATCTCCAAAACTGTGAAGGAATCCTAGCTGTCCATCGAGGATAGTCGTGGGTCGTTGGATCTAGAGGACACATGTCGAAAGATCGTCATTTCGCTGACTAGAAAGTCAAAGGCACGAGGTTCTCTATTCTTCCAACTCACGAAATGTGAAATTATCTGAGCCGTCGGATCGAGGAGAAATCTGGTATGTCGATCCACGAAGGACACGTGGCAAAAGATAATCTCTTCACTGAATGGAAAGTCAAAGCAACGAGGTGTTCTAACTCTCAAACTCACGATATGCGAAATCATGAAATAATCTTAGCTGTTTGATCAAGGATGAATATGGGTCGTCAAATCCAGGAGGTAGTTCATGACAGACCATGTCTGAAAGGACAGGTGGTATTCTACGTCAACAAGGACATGTGGCGAAATCATACAAGGACAAGTGTCAAGTTTACTTGACATTTGAGGCCACTGGAAATCACAATTCTGAGTGACACGTGGCACCCACTCGACTTATGACACGTCATTGAGTGACGCAAGAATGACGTCACTCTGGGAGTTTAGTTTCAAGATTTTTATCATCAATACTCCCCCAAATTCCCAAAAGCTCAAGTTCCAGGACGGAGGATAGCCGTCTGATCACCACATATCATGGACCGTGGATCTAAAGAGCGAAGCGCTCAAATGACTAGCCAGTGGTCATATCTTGTGGTCACATCGTCAAGAGATGGAGAGAAGAGCTATAGCTGCCAAGCTCCATTTCAGAGTTTGCGACATGGAGAGTCTAGAAAACTCTTCACAGAATCCCCGAAACGCGAAATACAAAATGCATTTTTGGACTTGGCCCCTGGTCACCACCCGTGGTCATGTGAGTGGAAGGAGATAGCATAGCTAAGCTCCATTTCGGGTACCAGAAGTTGGAGGAGTCAAGGTACTCACAGGAGAATCCCTGAAACGCGAAATTGCAAAATGAAATTTCGAGGTAAGATGTGGTCACTGTTGGTGGTCACATTGGAGGAAGGAGCTAGAGAAGCCAAGCTCCATTTCTAGGTTCGCAATATGAGGATTCAAGGAGACTCACGAGAGAAAACCTGAAATGTGAAATCGCAAAATGCCTTTTTAAATAGGGTTGTGGTCACAACCATTGGTCACATCATCAAAGGTTTAAGGGAGGAGCTAGCATGCAACTAAGCTCCATTTCGGAGATCGTGACTTGGAGAGTCGAGATGCCTCATCCCTAGATCCCTGAAACGCGAGTCACGAAAGTGCCTTATGAATAGGTGTTTTGTCACTACCAGAGGTCACCTGAAAGGAAGGGGCTTAGCCAGAAGAGCTAGCGCCCACTGTGAAGTTTTCTTCAAGAAGAGAGAAGGCGCCAAAACACATGAACACACAAAGTTTCTTTCAGTAACTTCCAGAGTGAAGTGATTGGATCTACCAAAGAATTTGAGGAGTTGTAGGGTGGTTTCCAGAAGGGTCGAAGAGCCTTGGTGTAACTGTTAGATACCACTGATGGTTTCTGCTAGAGAATTCAAAGAGTCTTCAGGGTGATTGACAGAGAAGATGAAGAGTCTCGAGGAAAATTCCAGTGGAGTGTAAACTCATCATAGAGTTGACTGATAGATGGAAAAGGGTCGAATAATGTTACAATCAGTAAAGCCAAAAGATCTCAGGAGAATGGTTAGTGACGATGAACGTAGTGAAGTGTATGCAGTGGGATAGCACATGCAACATGCATAAGGTGCAAAATGACTATAAAAATGCAGAACAAAGAAGAGATTTGTGCTGCAATTTTTAAGAGTGTGTTATGCAGGTAGAAAAAGGTAGTCTAGAGGAGAAACAACGCAGTATAAGGAAAGAATAGAGATGCATAACTGATATAGTAAAAGAAGGCTGAGATGGACATGCAGATATATAACAAAATATCAGAAATCTCAAGGAAATGCAAGCAGAGAGACACTGATACAGGAGATCAGACAAGCATAGCAGAACATTGATAAGCCTGGTAATCCAATGACAACTATTGAATCACTGTAATAAATTCATAGAAAGAAAAGTTTTATATTTCAGAGTGGTTGGGACATGCTAGGGAGCACTGTTGTCCTCTGAGTGTCAAGGGGGTGCTTAAACACAAGGAGTTGTAACTACCATTTGGTAGCAGCCAGAGAAACCAGGGTGGCAGGGTGGTGTTAGGGAGAACATTGGTTCTCTGTTATACAGGTTGGTGCCTGTGTGATTGGAAGTTGGTGCTTCCATCCAGTTGGTGCTGAAGCAGTGAGGGAGTTGGTACTTCCTTCTAGTGGGTTCTAGAGAAACCAGAGAGTTAGTGCTCTCAACAAGTAGCAACTTGCAAAACAGAGGTGGTAGCCTCATTATGAGTTGGTGCTCATAAGAATGATAATGTACATAAAATAATTATCATATAAATAAGAAGAGGTTTTCACCCTTTATGGGTTTCCTCAGGAATATCTGTCTCTGTACTATACGTGTGTGCGATTGATGTTTAATACTCTACTTCTTATATATTGTGATAATCATTGAAAAGTTCTATAATAAATTTAAAAAAGGGATATAATTTTTTAAGCACAGTAACAACTGATTCACCCCCCCTCTCAGTTGTCCAACAATTGGTATCAGAGCCGACCCCTTTTATCTAAGAGTAGATCCTAGAGCTTAAACATGTCAATCCATGAAGGAACTTCAACCAATAAGGCCCCTCTGTTAAATGGAACAAAATTTGCCTTCTGGAAAGTTAGAATGAGAACCTACATAATGGCTTTAGGTGCAGATGTCTGGGATGTGGTAGATACTGGTTATGTAAAGACAATTGTACTAGCTAATAAGGATGACACACTAGAATTCAGCTTCAACGCTAAGGCTATGAATGATATATTGAGTGGGCTTGTAAAAGAATAATTTGTAAAAGTTATACACCTAGAAATTGCCAAAGAAATGTGGGACAAACTCATTAGCAGTTATGAAGGTAATGAGAAGGTAAAGGACGCCAAGCTTCAAACCTACAGAGTACATTTTGAACAACTGAAGATGAAAGAGGATGAAACTGTTGGAAATCGCTTTCTGAGAGTTGAAGAACTGGTAAATGCAATGAAATCACTTGGTGAAAAATTCGAGGAACCTTCTTTAGTTCATAAAATTTTGAGATCTCTACCAAATACGTTCAACCCGAAGGTATCTGCTATAGAAGAACTTAATGATCTAAAAGCCTTGGAGTTTGATAAACTTCTAGGAACGTTGACTGCATATGAAATGAGAATATTTAAAGATAAACCCACCTCTAGAGAAGCATCATTTAAGGCAGACAAGAATGAGGATTCTGAGCCTGATGAAATTGAAAAAAAAATTGTGAGAAGACTGAAGAAGGGATCAGGCAAATACAAAGGTAAACTGCCTTTCAAATGTTCCAATTGTGGTAAGATAGGTCATTTTGCAAATAAATGTCCTCACAAAATAAAGTATCAGACATATGATGATGAGGAGAAGCACAAACACGGAAATTTCTTTAAAGAGAATAATTTTAAGAAGAAAAGTCTTTGTGTAAACATTGATGATGATCCTTCAGATGATGAAGACAATGACTCCTCTATTGAAGATAAACTAAATGACTTCATACTTATGGACAAAGAGGATTTTGATAATAAAAGCACAGGAATTGATGCTAATGAAGAAGAAGTTGTGGTTGACCTGGAAGGGGAACTGATCAGTGCACTAGAAGAGCTTGATAGACTTAGAATTAAGACGAGAAAGAAAAAACAATTGCTGATACAGTTCAAGAAAGGCAGTAAAGAACCTGATGAAGACTTTGTCCTGCTAAAAGTGGACTTAGAAGAGGCAAATAAAATTGAATACATTCTGAAACAATAGTTATCAAAAAAGAAGGCAAGATGTGAAGCTCTGGAGGAAGAAGTAGTGAAAACTAGGAAAGAGATGGAGAAGTTTCAAGCCTTGTATCATTAGAATCTATCAAGTATCAAATCCTCAGAATAATTGGTCACCATTTTGAATCAGCAAAGAAACCCAAAGCTGAAAACAGGTCTAGACTATGAAGAGGGATCAAGTAGTGATCATCCAAGCAACAAACATCCCATCAAGTTTGTCAAATCTACCATCTATGACAACAAAAAACCTGCAGAAACAAAAGAAGATAATCTGCGGCCCTGGAGGAGTAAAGAAAGAGGTACCAGGACTGAAACTATAGATCAAAGAAATAATGTACTCTCTATTCAAAAAAAACATCAGCATGGAAGAAATTGACCTTTTTAAAGAAGACAACCATTTTCCAGGTACCAAGGTTTTTTCTATGGATATTGTTTTTTTTGTTCTAACTTTGGTCATAAAGCTATAAACTGTTCTTTAAAATTGAGATATGAGCAATCAAGACATTCAAGGTATAGATATCTTCCACATTCAAGAATGAGACAGCCAAGTAACAAACCATCACAGACTGCAAATCACTTGATGGATGGGAAAAGGACATAGGTTAAGCTTAACAATCATTATGATCCCTTATTAAATGAGCCATAATGTTACATCTGTCATAATTATGGACATAAAGCTGCTAACTGTCGCTTAAAGAACTATGAACTAGATTTGAATCCCTCTGCTAAAAATGTCAAGGGTTGGAAGAAGAAAGAAAGTGACAAGTGTGGATTAGTGTTGTCAGCTCAAAGAAAAAAGAAGCCTTGGTATATAGACAGTGGATGCTCCAAACATATGATGAGAGACAAAGGTAAGTTTCTATCTCTAAGTGAAAGTAAATCAGGAAACATAACCTTTGGAGATGATGCTCCAGGTAAAATCAAGGGTAAAGGGATGGTGAGTTTAAGTAATGGAAAAGGAAAAGCCCAAGATGTTCTTTTTGTAGATGGGTTGAAACATAATCTTCTCAATGTAAGTCAAATGTGTGACAAAGGATGTGAAGTGGTGTTCACTTCCAAGGACTGCAAGATAAATTCTGTAAACTCAAGACATGTGGTGGCTAAAGGCATAAGGACATAAAATAATGTATATTTGCTGAAAGAAGATAGAGAAGAGTGTCATCTAAGAAAACATGATGAGAACTAGTTATGACATAGGAGAATTGGACATCTAAAATTTGATTATTTAATCAAGCTCAAAAATCTTGAGGCATAAAAAGATCTTCCAAGAATATCAAAGCCACAAGATTCCGTGTGTAAACCCTGCCAAGTAGGAAAGCTAACCAGGACACATTTTAAATCCAAGAGCTCTACTTCAACATAGAAACCACTCCAATTAGTTCATTTGGATTTATGTGGACCATCAAGACAAGAATGCACAGGGAAGGAAAACTACTTCATGCTAATCATTGATGATTACTCCAGTCTCACTTGGGTTGATTTTCTCAAAGAAAAATTTGAAGCATTTGAGAAATTTAAAATATTTAAGGCTTTAACATAAAATCAAACATGCAATAGATTAAAGGTTGTAAGATCAGATAGAGGAGGAGAATTTATGTCAAGTGATTTCAAGGAATTCTATGATAAACATGGGATCAAGAGAGAATACACTATCCTAGGAACTCCACAACAAAATGGAGTAGTTGAAAGGCAAAACATAACAGTTCAGCAAATGGTCAGGTCAATGATGAATGAGAAGAATATTGGTCAAACCTACTGGGTAGAAGCGATACACATAGCAGTCCATGTTTTTAACAAATCCCAACTCAAACCACACAGTGATAAAACGCCCTATGAACTGTGGTATGGAAGACCTGCTTCAATAAAACACTTTAAAGTCTTTGGGAGTAAGTGCTACATAAAGAATAATAATGAAAACCTTGGAAAATATGATGACAGGGCTGATGAAGACATCTTCTTAGGATATGCTACCAATAGTAAAGGATATAGATGCTTTAATAAAAGATTTCACAAATTAGTTGATTGCATTGATTTAAAGGTTGATGAAGGA
>SNQJ01S0045880.1:89045-120256 GCA_010110895.2 Picea sitchensis
AAAGCCACAAGATTCCGTGTGTAAACCCTGCCAAGTAGGAAAGCTAACCAGGACACATTTTAAATCCAAGAGCTCTACTTCAACATAGAAACCACTCCAATTAGTTCATTTGGATTTATGTGGACCATCAAGACAAGAATGCACAGGGAAGGAAAACTACTTCATGCTAATCATTGATGATTACTCCAGTCTCACTTGGGTTGATTTTCTCAAAGAAAAATTTGAAGCATTTGAGAAATTTAAAATATTTAAGGCTTTAACATAAAATCAAACATGCAATAGATTAAAGGTTGTAAGATCAGATAGAGGAGGAGAATTTATGTCAAGTGATTTCAAGGAATTCTATGATAAACATGGGATCAAGAGAGAATACACTATCCTAGGAACTCCACAACAAAATGGAGTAGTTGAAAGGCAAAACATAACAGTTCAGCAAATGGTCAGGTCAATGATGAATGAGAAGAATATTGGTCAAACCTACTGGGTAGAAGCGATACACATAGCAGTCCATGTTTTTAACAAATCCCAACTCAAACCACACAGTGATAAAACGCCCTATGAACTGTGGTATGGAAGACCTGCTTCAATAAAACACTTTAAAGTCTTTGGGAGTAAGTGCTACATAAAGAATAATAATGAAAACCTTGGAAAATATGATGACAGGGCTGATGAAGACATCTTCTTAGGATATGCTACCAATAGTAAAGGATATAGATGCTTTAATAAAAGATTTCACAAATTAGTTGATTGCATTGATTTAAAGGTTGATGAAGGATTCCCAGTAATAGAGGTGAGCAATATTGAGTCTGCTTCAGAGGACACAGGTAAAGTTGAAGATGAACAGGTCCAAGAATCATAAAAAGAAGACTTTGAATCAGATAAAGATACAAATACTCAGGCAGATTCAAACCAGCAGACAACATCAAATCCTTCCTCCATAATTACTCAAAAGAATCATCTTGCAAGTCAGATAATTGGTGAGAAAGACAAAGGTGTACAAACTGGGAGAAGTATAATCAAAGACACCAAGAAATCACATATAGCCTTCATATCCATGGTGGAACCCAAGAAATTTAATGAATCCAGTGAAGACGTAAATTGGTTAAAATCAATGAATGAGGAACTGGACCAGATTGAAAAGAATGACACTTGGGAACTCATTCCTAGACCAGCAGATAAAAATGTCATATACTCCAAATGGATCTTTAAGAATAAGTTGAATGAGTAGGGACAAGTTGTCAGGAACAAAGCAAGATTGGTCTGTAAAGGCTATGCTCAAATAGAAGGACTGGATTTTGATGAAACATTTGCGCCCATAGCAAGATTAGAAGCTATCGGAATATTTCTTGCCTATGCTTGTCATAAAAGTCTTAAATTCTATGAAATGGATGTCAAGTCAACTTTTCTAAATGGAGATTTAAACAAAGAAGTTTATATGGAGCAACCAGAGGGTTTTGAACTGTCCGATAACCCTGACTTTGTATGTAAGCTAAAGAAAGCTTTATATGGGTTAAAACAAGCCCCTCGTGCCTGGTATCACTGACTAGATACGTATCTCCAAGACAAAGGGTTCAAGAGAGGAATAATTGACAACAATCTATATATCAAAAAAGAGGGTAATGATTTGCTCATCGTGTTGGTCTATGTAGATGACATCATCTTCGTATGTAATAAAGATTCATTGGTATAATGGTTTGCTTCTGCCATGGAGTCTGAGTTTGAAATGTTTGTGATAGGTGAACTGTCATTTTTTTTTGGTCTGCAAATTGCTCAGAGGTCTGAAGGAATGTTCATTTCTCAAGAAAAATATCTAAGAGAGATGTTGAAAAGGTTTCAAATGGAACATTCTAAACCTATGGGCACACCTATGGTTACTGGATGTAAATTAAGCAAGGATGATGACTCACCTGATGTTGATCAAAGTTCATATAGGTCAATGATAGATAGCCTGTTGTACATCATAGCATCTCGTCCATACATAATGCATGTTGTTGGAATGGTGGGAAGATATCAGTAAGCACCTAAACAGAGTCATTTTCTAGCTGTCAAAAGGATATTCAGATATTTGAAAGAAACATTGAACTATGGCCTATGGTATCTTAAGAATTAGAATTTTCAATTATCAGTCTACTCAGATGCTGATTGGGCTAACTGCATGGATGAAAGGAAAAGCACGAGTGGAAGTGCGTTCTTCTTAGGAGATTCTTTAGTAACGTGGTTGAGAAAAAAGCAAGGTTCCATTTCTTTATCAACTACAGAGGTAGAATACATTACTGTTGTTACTTGTTGCACTCAGGTATTATGGATGATACAGACACTTGTAGACTTGGAGGTAAAATATACTGCATCGATCCCAATTCATTGTGATAACACAAGTTCCATAAGTGTGTCAAAGAATCCTGTATTCCACTCCAAGACCAAACATATTCCCATAAAATACCATTTTCTAAGAGACCAGGTCACCAATTAGATTGTTCAAGTTCATTACATTGCAACCACAGAACAAATTGCAGACATCTTTACTAAACCCCTAGCCAAGACACCTTTTGAATATCTCCGTCAGAAGCTGGGTGTCATACCGTCTCACATCTAAAGAGAATCCATCATGTTAGGGGGAGTTTGTGTTGGTTGAATATTTGATACCTCCGAAAAATTACTGCAACAACTTAGGGGGAGCATGTCTTTTTTTTCTTTGACATTGATGTCAAAGGGGGAGAAGAACAACATGAATGGATGCTATGGTTGGAGATCAAGGTCTAAGCAGAATAGTGCAGCCTTTCAAGGTTGCCATTAATGCCAAAGGGGGAGATTGTTGGCATGTTCACAGGAGCAATGCGCTTTTTATTGATGGCAAGAACACACAGGAAGGAGAATCTCGGGAGGAGAAGCGACAATGATCATTGGATCACCCATTATGAATTCTCGATGGCCATCAGATACGAATTCAGACAGAAGGAGCGCGTAGATGGAGGACAGATCTCAAGCGTTAGATCTGAGTGTGAGGACCGACCGTCATCGAATCTAGGAGAACCTGAACGATCTTTAAAGTTCAACATGAAGCGGGCTTACAAAGTCTCGAAAATAGGAGGACCGTCCATCATTGGGCAGGACACGTGGCTACAATTCAACATTTTGATGACTGGAAAGTCAAAGGAAGGAAGTTCTCTAACCTTCCAATTGGAGATATGTGAAATTGCGATAAGATCTGGGCTGTCAGATATGGATTAATTACGAAGGACCAGTAGTCATTATATCTGGTGAAGCTGCAAGGCAGATAAGACTAGGAGTCATCAAAATCTCCAAAACTGTGAAGGAATCATGGCCGTCCATCGAGGACAGTCGTAGGTCGTTGGATCCAGAGGACACATGTCAAAAGATCATAATTTCGCTAACAAGAAAGTCAAAGGCACGAGGTGCTCTATTCTTCCAACTCGCGAAACGCGAAATGGTGAAATGATTTGAGCCGTCAAATCGAGGAGAAATCTGGTCCATCGATCCAAGAAGGACACGTGGTGAAAGATCATCTCTTCGCTTACTAGAAAGTCAAAGGAACAAGGTGTTCTAACCTCTTGAACTCATTATATGCGAAATCAAGAAATAATCTTAGCTGTTGGATCAAGGACGAATATAGGTTGTCAGATCCAGGAGGTAGTTCATGATAGACCATGTCAGAAAGGACAGGTGGCAGTCTACGTCAGCAAGGACACGTGGCACAATCATACAAGGACAAGTGTCAAGTTTACTAGGCATTTCAAGCCACTGGACATCACAATTCTTAGTGACACGTGGCATCCACTCAGCTTATGACACGTCATTGAGTGACGCAAGAATGATGTCACTCCGGGATTTTTAGCAATAATACTCCCCCAAAGTCCTGAAAGCTCAAGTTCCAAGACGGAGGATAGTCGTCCGATCACCATGGATCGTGGATCTGAAGAGAAAAGCACTCAAATGACTAGCCAATGGTCATATCTCGTGGTCACATTGTCCAGAGCTGGAGAGCAGAGCTAGAGCTACCAAGCTCCATTTCAGATTTTGCAACATGGAGAGTCGAGACAACTCTTCACAGAATCCCCGAAACGTGAAATGCATTTTCGGACTTGGCCCCTAGTCACTGCCCGTGGTCGCGTGAGTGGAAGGAGATAGCATAACTAGGCTCCATTTTGGGTACCGAAAGTTGGAGGAGTCAAGGGACTCACGGGAGAATCCCCAAAATGCGAAATTATGAAATGCAGTTTCGAGTTAAGCTGTGGTCACCATCGGTGGTCACGTTGGAGGAAGGAGATAGATAAGCCAAGCTCCATTTCAGGGTTCACAATATGAGGAGTCAAGGAGACTCATGGGAGAAAACCCGAAATGCGAAATCGCGAAATGCCTTTTTGAATAGGGTTGTGGTCACAGCTATTGGTCACATCATCAAAGGTTTAAGGGAGGAGCTAGCATGCAGTTAAGCTCCATTTTGGAGATCGCAACTTGGAGAGTCGATATGCCTCATCCCTAGATCCCCGAAACGTGAGTTGCGAGAGCGCCTTATGAATAGGCATTTGGTCACTGCCAGAGGTCACATGAAAGGAAGGGGCTTAGCCAGAAGAGCTAGCATCCACTGTGATGTTTTCTTTAGGAAGAGAAAAGGCACCAAAACACATGAACACGCAGAGTTCCTCTCAGTAACTTCCAGAACGAAGTGATTACATCTACCGGAGAATTTGAGGAGATGTAGGGTGGCTGCCAGAGGGGCCGAAGAGCCTCAGTGTAACTGTTAGAGACCATTGATGGTTTCTGCTAAAGAATTCAAAGAGTCTTCAAGGTGATCAACAGAGAAGATGAAGAGTCTCGAGGAAACTACCAGTGGAGTGTAAACTCATCATAGAGTTGACTGATAGATGGAAAAGGGTCGAAGACTGTTACAGTCAGTAAAGCTAAAAGATCTCAGGAGAAGGGCCAGTGATGATGAACGCAGTGAAGTGTATGCAGTGGGATAGCGGATGCAGCATGCACAAGGTGCAAAGAGACTATAAAAATACAGAACAACGAAGAGATTGGTGTTGTGATTTGTAGGAGTGTTATGCAAGTAGAAGAAGGTATTCTAGAGGAGAAACAACACAACAGAAGGAAAGAATAGAGATGCATAACTGATATAGTAAAAGAAGGACGAGATGGACATGCAGAGATATAGTAGAAGATCAGCTCAAGGAGATGCAAGCAGAGAGACACTGATACAGGAGAGCAGAGCAGCATAGTAGAACATTGATAAGCCTGGTAAGCCAATGACAACTATTGAATCATTGTAATAAATTCACAGAAAGCAAAGTTTTATATTTCAGGGTGGTTGGGAGGTGCTAGGGAGGACTGTTGTCCTCTGAGTGTTAAGGGGGTGCTTGAACACAGGGAGTTGTAGCTACCATCTGGTAGCAACCAAAGAAACCAGGGTGGTAGGGTGGTGCTAGGGATAACATTGGTTCTTTATTATACAGGTTGGTGCCTGTGTGACTGGAAGTTGGTGCTAGAGCAGTGAGGGAGTTGGTACTTCCTTGTAGTGGGTTCTAGAGAAACCAGAGATTTTGTGCTCTCAGCAAGTAGCATCTTTCAAAATAGAGGTGGTAGCCTCATCATGAGTTGGTGCTCATAAGAATGATAATGTACATAAAATAATTATCATATAAATAAGAAGAGGTTTTCACCCTTTATGGGTTTTCTCAGGAATATCTGTCTCTATACTATACATGTGTGTGATTGATGTTGAATACTCTACTTCTTATTTATTATGATCATCATTGAGAATTTCTGTAATAAATTTAAAAAATGGATATAATTGTTTAAGCACAGTAACAACTGATTCACCCCCCCTCTCAGTTGTCCAACAATTTTAGCTAACAAGGATGAGCTTAAGGGGGAAATGGAGGAACTTTTAGAGAAGCAAGATGATGCAGAGGACCAGTTATGGAGGATGAATTTCGATGGATCTACCTATAGAATGCACTAATAACAAAATTGTGTTCCTACAAACTTGTTTTTGAATGCACTAATAACATGGACAAATATGAAGCGTTGATATTGGGATTGAAAGTTTTAGAAGAGATAGGTGACAAAATAATTTTTGTACATGGAGATTCTGAGCTAATCATAAATCAAATCAAAGGCATCTACCAAGAAAAACAACCCAAACTGAGAGCTTATAGGAATCTGGTGCTGGAACTCCTTGAGAAATTTGAAGAATGCAATCTATCGGCAATTCTAAGAGAGTAGAATCAAATTGTTGATGCTTTGGCCACTTCCACAACAATTTTTAGAGTCCCAATATTCCCTGAAAAAAGCTACAAGGTGGAGGTAAAGTACAGGCCAACAATACCAGACAATATGAAGCATTGGCAGGTCTTCGAAAATGACAAGCAAATAGAAAGCTTCCTCAAAATAGAGAACAAGTTCGAGAATTTGAACATTGACGATGAATATCGCAATGAAGAGGTGGATGCAACTACTTTCACAAAAGAAGGATATTTCGACAATTAGATCGCTGGCAGAGATATCGTTCAGCTGAAGAGTAATATCATCCCCAAGGTTCTGGTACCATTAGAGAAACTTTTTTATAACAACGATGTAGCCAGAAGTCCGGAGATCACAGTAGATGAAAGGGACGTGGAAGATTGCAATATTGGGACTCTATAGGATCCAAATATCGTGAATCTTTCCAGGAAGCTCAACCCTGAAGTCAAAGAAAGTTTTGTCAAATTAATGAAAGAATTCCCCGATGTTTGTGCTTGGAGCTGTGATGATCCAAAATTTTATGATACCAGTGTAATCCAGTATGTTATCCCAATTAAAGAAGATCACAAGCCATTCAAATAGAAATTAAGATGAATAAACCCTTTGTTGTTACCATTGATAGAAAAGGAAGTACAGAAACTGTTTGAAGCAAAAATCATAGTGTTCCTGAGGTTTTCTAAATGGGTGGAAAATCTGGTACCAGTTCAGAAAAAGAGTGGAGAAATTAGACTGTGTGTAGACTTCAGAAATCTAAATAAGGTGTCTCTAAAGGACAAATATCCATTGCCTAAAATGGATTACATTCTACAGAAGGTAGTAGGCTCTCAAAGGATGTCAATGCTAGACAGTTTCTCTGGATATAATCAGATTATGGTGCACCTTAATGACTAGGAAAAGACTTCATTCACTACACCATGGGGAACGTTTATGTATGCAAAAATGCCTTTTGGGCTTATGAATGAAGGGGCGACATTTCAAAGAGACATGGATATAGATTTTTCTAACCAGAAAGAAAAATTCATTGTTATCTACCTTGATGACATTACCGTGTATTATGCCTCGGATGAAGAAAACCTCAAGCATCTTAGAAGGACGTTTGAAAAATGCAGGAAATTTGGCATATCACTGAATCCAAAAAAGTCAAATTTTTCCATGGAAGAAGGGAAGCTCTTAGGAAACATCATTTAGAAGGAGGGGATAAAGTTGGACCCCAACAGGGTTGAAGGGATATTGAAAATCGACATGCCTAGAAGAAAAAAGGAGGTACAATCTTTCCTGGGGAAAGTAAATTTTTTGAGGAGGTTTATCTGAAATTTAGCCGAAATCCTAAAGCACATCACCAACATGATTAAAAAGGGAAATGAAATAAAATGGATTCATGAAGCAAGAGAGTCCTTTGAAGACATCAAGGTGGCATTGACAAAGGCTCATGTATTGGCCAACCCAAATTTTGAGAAAGATTTCATATTGTTCTCATTCGCATAAGAACACATAATTGCAGGTGTATTTCTCCAGAAAGACGATTAAAGTTTCGAGAAACCCATAGCATACTACAATAAAACATTGAGAGATGCTCCTTTAAAATATGATATCATGGAGAAGCAAGTGTATGATTTGGTCAAAGCATTGAAAGTATTCAGGGTTTGTATCCTACACTCACATACCACAGCTTATGTTTCCAGCAGCTCAGTGAAGGACATATTAACATAGCCCGGCCCTAAAGGGAAGAGGGGAAAATGGATTGTAGTACTGTTAGAATACGTTCTTGAAATCAATCCCACGAAGTTGATCAAAGGACAGGGACTTGCTAGACTGATGGCACAAACAAACTACGAACTCTTGGGAATAAACTTCATTGCAAATTTATCAGACCTTGCAGTAGAGGAAGAAAGGGAGACTCCACAAATATCTCATAAATCTCTCGATTATGCATGGTATGTAGATATTGTTTTTGGATTGAAAAATCTATAGGCTCCTCCTGAGTATAGCAAAACGAAGGCTAGATTTTTAAAACTCAAGGCAACAAAATTTTGTATAGTAAATGAATTGTTGTACTGAAAAGATCCAGGGGGAATTTTGTTGAGTTGTTTGATGGAATATGAAGCAGAGAGAACCATCAAAGAGTTCCACAAAGGTCAATGTAGAGGTCATCATTATTGGAAGACGGTTGTGCAAAAATTTTTGAGAGCTGGATTTTATTGGCCTAGCATTTTTCCTAACATTTATAAAGAAGTTTCAAAGTGCCATGAATGTCAAATCTTCGATGGAAAAGGAAAATTACAATCTCTTCTGCTAAAACCCATTTCAGTAGAATCTCCTTTCAGACAATGGGGCCCAGATTTCATAGGAGAGATACATCCACAATCCTCATCTCAACACAAGTGGATCTTGACTGCAACAAATTATTTTACTAAGTGGATCGAGGTTGTTCCTGCCAGACATGATACATATGATGTTATCATTCGGTTCCTAGAAGACAATATCTTGTCCAGATCCAGATGCCCGATCAAGATTATAACAGACAATCCAATGACCTTTAAGTCTAAAAATTGGAAAAATTATGCAATGATTACAACATTACTCTTGGTCATTCCACATCATATTATCCTCAGGGAAATGGATTGGCTGAGTCTTTGAACAAAATCTTGGTCAGAATCATCAAAAAATTGTTGCAAGAGAAATAAAAGTCGTGGCAAAAAAAGCTCATCCATGCGCTGTGGGCTAACAGGATATCCCCAAAAAGAGCTATTGCCACATCTCCTTTCAAGATCATTTATGGTACAAAGGCCATTTTTCCTACTACATTGGGATTGTCTGTGATGAAGTCGCTGCAGGAGCAAGAAGCAGAAACAAATGCCAGATGAAGGAGGGATCATGAGCTCATCAATGTACAACAAACTAGAGAAAAGGCCTTCAATAATGCCCAACTTTGTCAAGACAAGATCAAAGAAGCTTTCGATAGACATACCAAGGTAGAAGATTTCAAACCAGGAGAATGGGTACTAAAATGGGACGCCAGAAATGAAGATAAAGGTAAACATGGGAAAATTGATAACCTATGGCTGGGTCCATTCAAAGTCTCAGCCTATCGCGGAGAAACGCCTATTTGTTGGAAGAAAGTAATGGAGAATTCGTAAGAGGAGGGCCTGTGAATGGTAGGTTCCTCAAGCATTACATTGTTTGAAAAGGAATCACCCCACCATTCATTGTATATAATCGTTCTACTTTTTCTTTTACGCATTAAAGATTGAAATGAAATAAGTGTAGTTGAGCCTAAGGTGAAGGCCCTGAGCTATGTTGAATAGATTTTAAGTTTTCAAATAAAGATCAACAAATTCAGATCACATTGACAAATCACAGCACAATGGGAAGGCACTTAGTCTACAGTTCTTTTCTACCTCAAAGGGAGGATAGCATCTCCAGTTGAATCCAATGTTATCACCATATAATTTTCAAACGACGTCCAAGAGTTGGAATTTTAGCGAAAATGTTATGTTGCTAAAGAGGTATGATATTTTAAAGGAACGAGCTATATCTGATGGCAGATGGAAAAATATGGAAAAAGCGTAAAGGGTAACCCTCAGTGAACCGTCGATCTTGAAAGCGGCCCTGATCAACGGCTAAGGTGCATATCAGAGATCGAAATAGCGCGATGATTAAGAAATCGTCGCGGTCTGGGGAAAACCGTCATGGTTTTATCGACAGACGCGTGGTGCCCTCAGAGGGACATCGGGGAAAAAATAAGTTTGACTTAAACCACTTTCTCCAACCCCTGATGCCACCGTCGCTGGGTGCATGTGGACTGTAGATATTAAAGCAGTCTGGATCGATGACTGAGGATCATATCGTTGAAGTAATAGAAAGATTAACGAAACGAGGGTGGTCCGGGAAAAAACTGTCATGGTTTAAATCATGGACGTGTGGCATCCTTAGAGGGAGATCGAGGTGAAAAGCGGTTCGCCTAAAACCATTTTCTCCAACCCCTGATGCAAATGGATACCTATAAAAGGAAGACCTCCGACATTATTTTTTCATAATTTGGGGCATTCGAACGTTTGGAAATTTGGTGCAGAGCATCCATTTGAAACTCAAGCTCAGAAATTGAACAAGGTTTGCACTTCTTTCACCGCTCACCAGGTATTTTAACCATGGCTACTAATCCTATTGTCTTATCCGTAAATGAGCCAGACATCTCTTCCAAAGAAGAAGCCCTAATTGATAGAGACTCCGACATTTTCGACACAGAGATAACAGTCTTGCCCATTTCTGTGTCCAAATCACCCCTTACGTCGTAGAAGTAGTCTTTAGTTTCCCTGAATTTGTAAGTTGGTGTGCAGAACGATATTCTTAAGAAGAAAGAGTTATTATGAATAAATTAGGGTCTGAATTTTTATGTGAAATAGATGTTCCATCGCTCCAGCACACTCTCAGTATACCCAATTCTTCATCCACGATGTCAGAGCCCTTCGAGGAACAAAAAATGACCACAATTTATAGAGAATTCCCACCAGAAGTAAAAACCCGGTTTCTGCAAACCATTATCAAGCCTGAATACCATTCAAAGAGTCTGTCATTTCCTGCCAGCATAAGAGTCATGATCATCAAAGTCCAGTGGGCTTGTTCCCTATTAAGTCAAATTTTAGGATTGGACAATGACAAGTTTGTGGTAGAAGTCATGTTAGGTTTCCCATTGACTTTCTTTATGTCAGAGTCTGGTCAGTCAGTCTGTGTTAGTTTTGACAAATTCATTGTTGACAAAATGTATAAGCAGTTGGTGAATTTCAATTCATTAAGACATTTCAGATATTACACCCATTTGCCGAGGATGTTCCTGGAATCTAACACAACTGAATTTCCTGAGACTGCATTCATTTCAACTGAATGTAAAAGGATCACCATGCTTATCTTCATAAATAAGATTATGTCCAAGGTGTACAGTCTTATCTTCAGTTCAGACTTGCTAAGGGTCCTGGAAGAAATGAAAAGTTGTTTACATCCAAATCCAGAGAGCAGGATAGGTGAATGGATGTTGTTCATACAGTCCATGACAATTTGGGTATATGGGTACCATGAAGGACCTCATCTTTTACCAGTTTTTCTGACCCCCAGAATCTTTTCTTTGGATTTCATAAGACAGAGGATCATCTCATAAAATGAGCACCTTTTGAAAACACAAAAGGCTTCTAATCTAAAATTTCCTTTCATAGTAGGTCCCTTTGTGGTGAAGAACAAGTCCTATTTGCCTCAAATTCAATCCAAACTCAATGAATTTGGGTTCACGCAGTTGCAAGGAATAAAATAAGACCTGCACCAGATCATTTCAAAGAGGAGATTGGAAAGCAGACAAGGTCCCTATGAACACAAGCTTGTCGAAGGATTCAATAAGTTGGCCAATCTAGAAACCTGTGTAGATATGGAGGTCACTATGCAACATGATCTAACAAAACAAACGAAACCAGAATCCCAGCAGAGCCCAACACTGAAACCTTCTCCTAGATTGATTGTCAAAGCTCCTAAATTGAACGTCTACAATAAGAGGAATAGTTCAAAGGTCCTGGGTGCCAGCAATTGGTAAGATACTCTCAAGAAGATGAAAATCACATAACCCTCTCAAGTGGTCGACCTGGAAGGAGAAGATCCCAAAGGAAAAACATGCATGGAGATGGTGGAAGATGCAAGCAAAGATGAAGGAGCAAGTACAGGAGAAAGACCGCAAACTGAAAGCAACACAAAGGTTTTTAGCAGTAGGAAACACATATTCAGCCAGACACCTGGGGTTGTTTATCAATCCAAGGAAGATTTAATGAACCAGTATGTTGTGAAGGGAAGTATGGCCAACAGTGAAATAAGAGACCTTTTGCCCGAAGTGGAAAAGACTTCCCAGTCTAAAGCCTCTTTACTCTCAGTGATAGATGTGGAAAATAAAACATTTAACATAGCAGTGGTTGATGATGATAAAGTATCTGATATCAAAATGTACTATGAAAATATTGGTGCCCTTGACAAAGTAAAGTTTCATAGAAATGTCAACTATATGCTATATTTGGATTATCTGAGTTTAAGTTTGAGGGTTGCAAGATTGATGACACATGCAATCAAACTAGATGGACAATTAAAACAAGAAAAGGCATCCAGCAAAGCCTGGATGACACAGGTCAAAAGACTAGAGTCTGAAGGCCCTCAAGGGGTGAAAGTTTCTCTGGATGAAAAGGATAAGATGATCCTAAGATTAAAGAAAAGGTTTAATATGTCGCCGACTGACCATCCACAAACAATAGAATTGACTGCCTTGGAATAGGAAAAAGAAACATTCAGGAAAGAGGCACTCAATTACAAAGCTAAAGTTTTGCAGTTGGAAAAGGAGAAAGAGAATTGGTCACGAGCACAGGAAACGACATCATATGTGGATCTCATAGTACCTACTAATAGAGAGGTTGGATCTAGCACTAAAGTGTTGGTCGAAGCCATGTCCCAGGTAAGCATCAAAACAGGTGAGATCAAAGGTCTCAACGATGTTATAGAAAATTTGAAACAAGAGATGAAAGTGAAAGATGAGAAGATGGCTCAACTTCACAGAGATAATCAAGATTTGCAAGAGAGGATGAGCAAGCTGAAAACCAGGTTAAAGGGCAAAACATTGCTGCAGGGAGCCAAATATGTCATATGGGATGTTATTGCTGCAGAAGCTGCTAAATTCAGGGTTTATCTAAATTTTATAAATGACAAAGACAGTGTGGCTGCTACAGCTCGGAGCAGGTGTGCTGTTGTTAATGAAGTATTAGCCAAGAAACTCTCAGAATGGGCCCAAAATGCTATTGACATGCTAAATTCTGTGCTGACTATTGACCTTCAAACTATCGGGGTAAAAGACAGGATTGCATTGATCATTTCAGCTAGGAAAATCATCGCAAAACATAACCTGCTCAGATTGGTCCAAAACAAACTTTGCAGATGGAGCACAACATACAGGAGTTTAAAGATGCATTTGAACAGTTGTTTATCAAAGGTCTCCCATCATTTTGGAATGGAAGAGGTTCATTATACGATCAAGAAGATTACAATACTCTCCTCATGCAATTCATAATGGACCATTTGAAATTTGAAGCTATAGAAGAAAGTCTAAAAGGCCCAAGTCTGGTAGAATATATGGCTACGGACTTAGAAATTTTGAATAAGTTCAAGATAGTGAAAGTCAGCATGTCGACTATGTCCTATGCTACGTGCATTGACTTGGATATTTTGATTAAGGAGATGATGGATTGCGAGAATCCCCTCTGATTCACAATGGAAGGAAATTGTGCGGCTGGGTAAGACAAAGTGCAATATCGATGGAGCCAACCAGTGATCCCCAAATGTCATTAGATTTGTAGATTCAACAGAATACCAGAGTAAGACAGATGGCGTAAAAGAATCCGAACAGATGAAGAGATTCCCATAATTTTGGAAGCGTTTTATTTTGTCAATCATTGTAAATTGTTTTGTATACCGAAACTGTAAGTCGAAACTATTTTGGAAACTAAAACGCTTCAGTTTCAGTTATTTTGATCAAATTGTATAAGTACTGGGTTACTTGAATAAACTAATGTTGGCAGAAGTGCAAGAGCATCTTTTCGTTGTATCAAACTCTATTTGTAAATTTTCTAAATCTGAATTGAATATAAATGCAGAAGATTTTGAAGTCTTTATGAAAAGATTCTAACGAGTGGTGATATGAGCTTTGTTTCCCTTCATCGTATGTATTTCCTATGACCTATTACTTCATTTACATTTTCTTCCATTTAAATTGGAGAGTTAAAGGCCCAGAATTCATCTTGTGATGCTCTTGGCTTAAGCAATTTAAACTGTGTGATTGTCTTCTTAACTTATTCAGAATTCATTTTAGTAATGCTCTGATGCAGTTATTTGTTTTCTTTATCTTCCTACACTCTATTTAAATTTAAGAATAACTCAGATTCATCGCCTCATTTATCCTTTGTCCTCTGGAGAGTTCTATCAGTCGATGCATGGTTTTCATTCACTTTCAGAATTTTAACTCCATAGCCCTGAGTGTTCCTCCCCTTCCTTGCCAATAATTTTATTTAAAAACACCAAAACAAACCAAATCTGGCCACCAATTTCCAAAGAAATATCAAGTGACACGAGAGAGCCCTCTCTGAGTTGAGCAGGCTAGTGCCTCAGCTCTAAAGTTGGTTGAAATAGTTACCTCTGTCGTTTTTCTATTCAATCGGACAAAATTTACAGAGTGCTAACAGTCTCTATGAAAACCAAGTGAAAGTGATTATCTTTCTACAATTTGCAAACACCCAAGGAATGAACTAGGTCTTTGATTCTTCTTACAACACCGCAGACCACTCAAGTACTCTCATTACACACTATACTGAACAACTTGGAGAAATTATGAAGTCAACAACGAATTCTGAGAGTTCAACATAATGAATTTCATTGAAGCAAAGCAAGAGAAATTGTATGTCGAAAAACCCAAAATACATGTTCAGAGTTTCAGGTATATATAATGAAAACACTAATCACTTGTTCCCTCTTCATTTTCTTACTTACATTACAGGCAGACAAGGAAGGCAAGGCAAGGAATCCACCACAGGTAGATATACTTGCACAGCAGGGATAGTAACCACCGGGCACTCTACCACAACTACTATGGCCGACCTCATGCTAGTTTGCGGGCTACAAGCTGGAAGCTATAACCTGTAGCTAGCTGGTTCGATAGCTGGCAAACCTCGTGAACCATACAATGGGTTGCAACGCTGAAAGAAGGACGTCGTGAACCATACAATGGGTTGCAAAGCTGAAAGAAGGACGTGTTTGGCTATACCAGCTACTTGCTAAGGGGAAAGGCAACTTCTGAGTTGCATGTACTAGAGAATTTCTTGAACTCAATGAGAGCATCTGGACAATCAACACCAGTAGTAGAGGATTTCTTGAAGCGCGACTAGAGCATCCAGACATGCAACACTAGTAGTACATAAATCAAAAGTAATAGTAAACAATCCATGAAATTAAAAAAAAAATAGATTTCTACACTGATTTACAAGAAATAATAAAATTATCACATACTCATATGCTGCAGGTCTCAAGGTCTTTGTTTTTTTGGGTTCTCACAACATCATCTAGTTCAACAAAAGCTTTTGGTAAGTAAGATTCTGAGGGTGTGCTTTCTGTTAGGTTGTGTGATTGCACCTTCTTCTTTTTCCTAGGACTCTTCTTCTGCATTAGGATTCTTCTTGCCATTGCACCTTTTGCTTCTTCCTCCATCTAAGTATACAGGAGAATGTCTCCATGGATTAAAGAAAATGACAGATTTGGTTGTTTCTCCATTGCACCTTTTGCGTGTTCCTCCATCTAGGAATACAGGAGGAAATGGCAGATTTGTTTGTTCCTCCATTGCACAGTTTGCTTGTTCCTCCATCTACCTTTTACGTGTTCCTCCATCTACCTTTTATGTTTTTATGTGCTCCTCCATGTAGGTATACATGAGGAAATGACACATTTGTTTGTTCCTTCATTGCACTTTTCCTCCATCTGCCTTGTACATGTTCCTCCATTGCACTTTTCCTCCATCTACCTTTTACATGTTCCTCCATCTACCTTTTATGTTTTTACGTGTTCCTCCATGTAGGTATACAGGAGAATGTCTCCAAGGATCATAGGAAATGACAGAAGAATGCTCGATGGATCAGAGGAAATGATAGAAGGAGAGGAAAGACAAACAAAGATAGAAGTAGAGGTGAAGTATGACACTTTGCAATGCCATTGAGTGTGTGCAGGGAGTATGTGTCAATGCCATTGAATGTAACGTTGAAGATTGGGAAATGCTCTTACAACATTTAATGTTAAGAAAGTAATACTAGACTTAATTCTAGCATTACTTCACTTCCTAAAAACTGTTCATTAAATCTGTCCTCCAAGCTCTTTTTAAGCTAAAGTATTGTGAGCCTCTTCCAAATAAAAACTCCAATTTAAAAACTTAAAACATTCAAACATCATTGGTTTTCGTGCCAAACTAGTAGGAGAAAGAAAATCGATTACTAATAGTCCCGCCCGAAGGGCAGGGACTAATAAAGAGGGGAGAGTGTGGATCGGAAAGACTCCGTTGGAGACAGCAAATATATCTCATGAAACGTTTGTGCTTAATTTTTTTTTAAATTACCCTCCGTTTATTATGATGTTTTGAAATATTTTTCAGTCATACTTTTTATAATTGAAATTTTAATGAAAAATAGTAACAAAACAATGTTACATCAAGATTCCAGGATTGTGAGTGACTGAGTCGTCAGCCGCCGCTCTTGCATGTGGGACCGGAACATAAATACTCTGTCTGGTTCATACCTGCCTGTCATCGCGAATGGTTCTTACCTGCCTGTCATCGCGAATGGTTCTTACCTGCCTGTCATCGCGAATGGTTCATACCTGCCTGTCATCGCGAATGGTTCTTGCGATTAGTCAAATAAAAATTATTCAGAAAAGAGCGCTCATTTCTCTGGACGTTTTCATTATTTGGCTTTTGCCAGGGAAAGGTTGAATGTTCATGATTTGGCTTTTTCCAGGGAAAGGTTCAGTCGCAGCGGTTGCAATGGCCGGAGAAATTGGAGTTTCGCTCGCGTTGATGGCAGCCTTATACATTTGGGTTATACAGGGTACGTAATAACTGCAATAATAGATCATTTTTGTTAGTGCAAGAGTCCAACTTTATTACTATATTTGTGATCCTTGCAGGAGCAGGAGGTACGACCTACGATTTCCACAACGAGTGCCCGTTCACGGTTTGGCCAGTGATGGCTCTCTTCAACGGGACACAGCTGGACAGTGGGCAGTGGTGGACGGCTCAACTCCCCGATGATGATCTGTACGGGATCCCGGTTTGGGCTCGCACGGACTGTTCCTTCGGAAAATGCAGAACTGGGGACTGCGGACCTTCAGTAAACTGTGTAAATCTGGGAATCAGCCCCAATGCGACTGTGGCCAGGTTCAGTCACAGGGTGGGAGCTGATCGATATGACAACCCTCTCGACCGATATGAAATCTCTCTCGTCTATGGATTCAACCTTCCAATCTCGATCATACCCTCCGACTCTCAGTGCAAACCGATCGCATGTAGCAGCAACATAACTGCCAATTGTCCCGCAGAACTAAGGGCAACCGGCGGATGCATGAGCGCCTGCACTATTTTCAATACATCGCAATATTGCTGCGCGGAGGACAATTATTCGAAGAATTGCAGTCCCTCTAATTATTCGCGTTTCTTCGACAAACAATGCCCCCAGGCGTACGGCTATGCAAAGGATGAAGCCTCCAAAACCGTCACTTGCCCCTCGGGGACTAACTATACAGTCGTCTTCTGCGGGGCCGCCACTTCTTCCCCTTCTCCAGCCCCTGCTGCCACTTCTGTAACAGATCGATCTGGTATTCAATCTCACCAACAAGAAGAAATTTCTCCTGGTTTCATATAACTGTTCTTTATTTCTTCAGCTTTAAGATGTACATTCTATCTCCAACCATAGGCAATTTCGTCAAAACACAAGCACACTATGCACCATAGCAACACATTGCATTCAATTTTCTCTACCACCCAAAAACAGAGTCTCTAGCATAAAAAACAGTGTCCAGCATAAAAAGCCCTATCTGGATTATTTGATATATATTTTTGGGTGTTCATTAAACGTTTTATTTTTTTGGTTTTTTGGTAGGAATAGGTGATGTAAATTTGGATAAAATAGTCATTTTTTGTTATTTAAATTGTATTTCTGAATGTATAAATGGATGTAGAGTGCTGAAAAACTCCTTAAACACTAGGATTATATAAACTTAACCACTCACATATGCAGATTCAACCATTCCTCATCCGATTTAAAGCAAAATCAAACGAAAAAATTAAAAAATAAAACGTTTAAACTAAGCTATATTTTTATATCCAACTATTGAAAGAGAATACACGAAGAGTTAACTCTTGTCTTGTTACTCGTATTTAATAACATAGTTGGTTAATGTAGAATTGTTTTCCTAAATGGTTTTCTTAACTGTTATGATTGTGACAAGGTAATGTGCCTACAGTATGCTTATTTGAACAAAACATTCATATATTATAATTGTAATCAACATAATTTTGTTGCAAATCTTTTATTTTTTATATGACATCAGAGTAAATGAAGCATCAGAGGCAATGGAGCTCCTCAGGTGAGAAGCTTCTGTGAGGAGTTCCTCCCCACAGGTAGAAAAAGCTAAACTTTCTGTGATGTATTCGTAGGAAAGTTAGCTTAGGAGAGTGCTACATTTATTTGTTTGTTGTTTGTGTAAAGGTTATCCTCGCAGGTGTACAGAAAGATCTGTGGTCTTGAAGTGCAGGTTTGAGGTGCTACTATCGTTGACCTCCTTTATATATAAGAGGTTTAGAGTTCAAGTTTTCTAGTTTTCTTTTATTTCAATGGCGGCGGGGGCGCTCTCGAGAATCGGGCTGCCAGGTATGGCAGTGATGGGCCAGAACCTGGCCCTCACAGAGAAAGGCTTCCCGATCTCCATCTACAATCACATAGCAAGTCGCATGGACGAAACCCTGGAGCGCGCCCAGAACGAAGGCGACCTGCCTCTAAAGGGCTACTACAATCCGAAGGACTTCGTACTCTCGATCAAGAAGCTGAGGTCGGTGATCGTCCTCGTCAAGGCCGGGGCTCCGGTGGATCAGACAATCGCCACGCTCTCCGACTACATGGAGCCTGGCGATTGCATCTTCAACGGGGGCAACTAATGGTACGAGAACAAGGAGCCGACGACAAGTAGGGTATCCACGAAAGGCCCAAGGCGTTCATAGCCTGGCTCTGGAAGCGATCCGGAATGAGGATTCCCAGAGTTCACTGATAATGTTTTCTTGTAATTGGAAAATCTAAATATGCCACTGGCCAAATTTATGCGATTTCAAAGGATCTAGCTAGATACATATCTATAAATTTGCCCATATTGCTCGGCTTATATGCTCTCTTTTGGACAAACCTGTCGTGACCGTTTTGGTTGTCGTTAGGATAATGAAAGATCATGGTCTATCGGAGTTTATCGTGGAAGAAATCCATTCGCATTACATCCGAGGAGGACGGAATTCCGAATGACACAAGCTCAGCCTGGCCTGATGGTAATTCTTTATTTACATGTGCATTCTCCTCCAGAAATCGTGGTCCACGAGATCCTTTCAGTTGTGACAGTGAAACATGGTCGTCAGGATCCATTCGTCACAGCCTTAATTTAACAGCATGTTGTGACAGTGCAACCTATCAAATTGGAGTATGCTAATTCGGGAGCAATCTTTTCTGTCGAGTTTAGGGAGTATGCTAATTCCGGAGTAATATTTTTTCTAGAGTTAGAGAGTATGCTAATTCGGGAGCAATCTTTTCTCTGGAGTTTAGCTTTTTAAACTATCAAATTGGAGTATGCTAATTTGAGAGCAATCTTTTCTATGAAGTTTAACTTTTCAGAAAATCAAAACTGACAACTCCCACCAAATGGCCTATCCTGGAAAGTAGCATTGACTATTGCTATTCAGTAAAACAAAATTGGCAACTCTCACCAAGTGGCCTATCCTGGAAAGTAACATTGACTATTGAATAGGTTTTGGCAACTCTCACCAAGTGGCCTATCCTGGAAAGTAGCATTGACTATTGCTTTTCAGGAAAACAAAATTGGCAACTCTCACCAAGTGGCCTATCTGGAAAGTAGCATTGACTATTGAATAGGTTTGAAAGTAGCATTGACTATTGAATAGGTTTGTTTTGTATTGTAGCTACAAATTATGGATGTGACTTCAAGGCATATTTCTAGAAACCTTATATAATAGGTTTGAAAGTAGCATTGACTATTGAATAGGTTTGTTTTGTATTGTAGCTACAAATTATGGATGTGACTTCAAGGCATATTTCTAGAAACCTTATATAGACATGTATACCCTGGTTTGGTTATGACTCATGGTTTGGTATTTAACAATGGATTACAATGTATCCATGTATTATACTAGATGGTTGGGTTAGAACAAATGAAGACTTTGCTGTGTATTAATATTTAGTTACATAGTTTTTAATTGTATTAACTATTGTCAAATAAAAAAGATAGTTTTTTAGTTTTTTTAATAGTTTTAAGAAGTTGTTGGAGGGAAATTACATTAAAGTAATGTATAGTTAAGATATTCTTTCAACTCTTTTTTTTTCTAAACCTCCATACATATCTCTCGCATTCCTAGACTATTATTGCTTTGGTGCAATGAAAACAAAACTTAAAAACCAAAAAAAAACTACTGTGAAAATCATATTATAACATATAACAAAATTCTGCTTCTGAAAATCATATTATAAGAAAATGCTATCGTGATACAAACCTATGCAGCCAAAACTCTACTACAATGAGGGGCGTTGTAACGGCTCATATATAGTAGTTAAGTAGAGGCGCTGTTTCCTCAGCACACTTCTTTTCACATTCAAGGTTTTGTATTATTCTAACAACAGGAGCCATCGAGTGAAATATAAAGAATTACAATAGAATTTATATTAACAGTTTTGCTGTCATTTACTTATCAATGATGTTTCGATTTGCAATGTGTTTTTTTAAAGTGACGTTCTATTTATTTCCTTTGCAAATTCAACAAGTTATAAGACGGTTATTCAAATTTTAAATATTGAGAATTTGCATTCAAATTTTCATATTCAGAATTTGTTTCTTCCTTGAGTTTACAAAATAACTTCACATCATCCTCAATTTCTTTTTGGAAATTTGCTTGTTATGGTAGCAAAAGCGAGCGGCTTTGTCCTACGAATAACGATAAGCGGAGCTTTAATAATGGCTTTAGCTTTGATGGTGGGTATTGCTGTGTATTGGAAGAAATTCAGGACTAAACAACATCTCAATGAAGGTCAGGAAGCTGTGACTTGAAGTTCATATATATTTTAAAATCGGTTATAGTGGTAATTTTCCCTCTGAAAATACCTAATACTATGCTGTGATACTTTGTAAATTAACGAGGATTGCAGACTGCTTGACAATTATGGTGCCAAATTCATCAAAGTCCCGTGCCTTTACGTTAGGAGAGATAATGGAATCCACACAAAACTTTAATCAGAAGATTGGGCAAGGCGGCTTTGGATCAGTGTTCTTTGGTAAATTACGAGAAGGAAGAGATATAGCCGTTAAAGTGCTCTCATTGTTCTCGATAGAAGGAGTTCACCAATTCCAGAATGAGGTACTTAAACAATTTTAAAACTATAGAATATGTGTAATTATATGTGTAATTATATTGACAGTAGTATATATATGTATAGCAAATTCATGTAAGCTGATTCACTTGATAAACAGGTTGATCTTCTTTCTAAAATCCATCATAAGAATTTGGTTTCATTGCTAGGATTTTGTAATGAATCCAAAGAGGTTATGCTTATCTACGAGCATATGTCTGAAGGGTCATTAAGGGACCACCTTTACGGTAAATATATACTGTTAAGCAATATTGTTTGATTAGAGTAATGGATATTAATATTAATTTCAACAATAATATAATTTAATCTTAAATTGTTTTCCAGGTCCTCGTGCAGAGATTTCCCAACTGAATTGGAAAACAAGGCTGAAAATAGCTTTAGATGCAGCGCAAGGTAAGTGTTTAAATAATTTAGCGCACAGTAAATTTATGTGATCTAAAGGTTGGCTCATTTGATATATCTTATTGCCATTAAATAAGTAGATCTTACTCTCATGAAATCGTGCTTAACTATATTTTTCATGTGATCCACCTCAATTCTGTTGAAAGGACTGGAATACCTGCACGTGGGTTGCACCCCAAAGATTATTCACAGGGATGTTAAGACTGCCAACATCCTTTTAGACCGCAATATGAATGGAAAGTTGGCCGATTTTGGTCTCTCAAGGATCACAGTGGATGGAGAGGCTTCTTGTGCTAACACTGCAGTGAAAGGAACAATAGGATACCTTGATCCAGAGTATGCATTCATATATGCTGCTGCAATATTCTTGATATTGTAGGTGCCCAATTAATTATTGGAAGCAGAGGCAATTTTACTTTTGTTTGGCATGTTCTTGTAGGTATTTCCGCACTCAAAAGTTGACTGAGAAGAGTGATGTATATAGTTTTGGAGTGGTCTTGTTGGAAATGATATGCGGCAGACCACCCATAAATACAAATCTAGGGGAAGAGGAAGTTAACCTCATCCAGTGGGTAAGGAATCGGATTATAATTAATCATTCAAATTAACATCATAATTTACGATTTTCAACGGTAATTCCCGCTAATTATATATGTGCACTCATGTACAGGTGACACAGTATGTGAAGATGGATGATTACGCTAGCGACAACATAGAGGTAATCGTAGACAAGAGGTTGGATGGAAACTACGACCTCGTATCAATAGCTGAGGTTGCAAAACTAGCGTTTAGATGTGTTGAGGCTACACCATCTTCTAGGCCAAGCGTATCTGAGGTAGTGACACAGATAAAAGAGGCCATCGTATGTGAAAATGAGAATAATAGTCCTCCTCCCATTTCAGAGGGCATCGGTTCACATTTGCAAGCCAGCAACGTCCATCCACGGGCGGTCTCCATACCCAGAAAGATGGAATGGGCTGACAACAGCTCTAACCTCGCTCAAGTAGGAAGATGACTTGAAACTTCGAAGATATCCAAAAATTCTATGGACCTGTAATCCAAGTCAAGCTGATGTCATTTTCCTAATTTTTACTGTGAAAATAAAAAAGTCAAATAAACATTGATTTGTTTAATTATTCATAGGCATTTTCATGGTATGATTTGTCACAAGATTCAATTGTATATCCGTTGATCTCTCCCATTATTCGGATCTATTTTCATAATAGAGTCTTCAAGATTTCAATTAATATATCTGATGATAAAAGCAGTAGGCTAATTCAGGAGTAAACACTAGTTAAAAAATGGGTTTCTGTCAGATTTTTAAGGTAGTCTGAGTTTCCTATATATCCTATATATCAAAGTTTCATGTATTTCAAAACTTTATTCTAAAGGTTTTGCTTCATTTTAAACCAATCTAGATACTCAGAAAATAGAACAGAGTTATTGTCAAAAAATTTTGAAATCAGATAATCAAAAAATAAATGAGAGTACATAAAAACGTGCCAAAAAAATAACTTGAAAGAGAAAATTACTCCAGTTAACCCACTCCCATAAAAGCATCGTGTTTCTTTAATAACTTGGCATGTATCAATTCAATATATGGAGGAACATAATGATCTTGCTTGTGTATTTCAATACAATTATACGCTCCTCTATTTATTCTATATTCCCATAGGATCTCGCCCTGAATAAGCCTCCATAGACTCATACCTGCCAATGCCTGAGCGAAGAGAGAAACCAATGGCATATCACCAGTTCCACGAGCACCTGACCACAGAATTGGAAACTAGACCTAGGGATTTTGAGAAGAATTCCTTTAGGAACAACTACAATAGAAGTGTAGTAGACAACCATGCTCTCACTTGAACAAAGTCAGCCTACCCCTTCGAGACAAAAGACGTTGACCCAAACGAATGCATGCGCTTCCACCTTCTTTACCAACTAAAACCAGTCCTCGAACAGATAATTATTGGGTTTGAGCTGGAAACCAAGATATTTTTATCCTTCTTAGAAGTCTTTATGAGAAGAAAAGGTGGCAGGGAGAGAGCTACCTTAGGAGGAAAATTATTAGAGAGGATGCAAGTTTTTCCTTCATTAATAAGCATCCCATCCCAGTTCTAGAATCCCTTTTAAAATGGATATATCCCGGATAGAGTCTTGGGTGAAGCAAAGGACATCATCAACAAAAAGGAGATAAGAAATAGACACGAGATAAGAAATAGACACTTGTGAAGAAGAAGTTTTAACCCCCGAGAGATAAAGGGAGGTAAGAAATAGACCGCAAAGGAAACCAATTGGATTTATCCCAATATCTAATTAACCACATACCGCAAAGGAAACCAATTGGATTTATCCCAATATCTAATTAACCACATATAGCCTCCATACCCATCTGTCCACATGAAGAAAGGTCTAGCTGACCCGATCGTACTCTTTGGATAGGTCAAGTTTGAGGACGACTGCATTTTAATTGGATGTTTTGATGGAGTGAAGGGCCACTATTTCTCAAGAAACCAAACTGCTCTTCTGGGATGACTTCACTGAGCATAGACTTGAGACGCCTAGCTATAATCTTGGTACAGGAGATTGGTCTAAAATCGCCAAAGGATTTACTAGACTGGGACTTGGGGGCAAGAGTAATGAAAGTTGAATTGAACGATCCAAACATTTTGTCAGAACTTTGGGAGTCTCACTAATTTCAACAAATCATCCTTGATTAACTCGTATGTAACAACCCCATCTGGTACGACTCCTATGCCTTACAACTGGTAAAAGCATCCTTAATTTTTTTTTTTTTTGTGTGTGTGTGTGTAGGAAGGTAATAATGACATTATACTCAACATCGCAACACGACGACGAACCAACGCATGTAACTCACACGACAAGAACATAACAACCAATCATAAAAGCACATCAAGCCCTTGGAAGCAACGTACGACATTCGATCGACGAAGAATAAGAATGACTACCCTCTCGTCCTACCCTGCAATGATTAGGACCTTTAGGGCACATAAGCAATGCTCAAGCCCAGGTTCCCATCGATTTTGATCATTTAAGGTCGACTGTTCTGAGGAACAAGGAGGTGTCTACATCCCACTAGCACAATCAAGACCAAAACTAAATATGCTAAGTCAACAATATCAACGATGATCAATGCACGATACTGTTCTATGAATCAATTACCCATCACATAAATTCCTAGGTGCAAGAGAATTTGATTACTAAATCAATCATAAAATGACATAAGTTTGTGCACAATGTAATCAACTTTATTTTATCTTCAAGGTGCATTAGCAGACATCTACTTTACTTCAAGGCGCGGGAATAATCCATCATTAAATTCAACTATAATTAACATTTTAGTGGCGGATGAAGTAACTACACCCATGACCGTCCATACATATCATGGTGCAAAATAAATATCAATTAATTCATGGAGCAAGGTAATCAAATTACATAATCACTCTCACATCCCAAAATTTCATGGTGCATAAATTCTATTATAAACATACACTTCGATCATACGTCAGCATCTCTTAATGGCGCAAGAGTAACCCACTTGGTTTTAAAAGTGCTAAGAGAACAATTACATAATCAACCATGCTTCTCATTTATTCATGACGCAATACAACTATCAAATTAATTCAAGGCTCAAACGAATTAAGAGCTACATAACCATGACTCCAACAATTCTCCATTCAAACTTTAATCATTATACATTCCAATTGGGCAATTCTAATTTAATCCAAATATCAATCTACTAGCCATTAACATTAATTGAAAAATTAACTAAAATAAAGTAGCATGCTATTATTAAACACTAACTAAAATAAAGTAGCATGCTATTATTAAACACTAACTAAATAAAGTAGATTGCTATTATGAAACATTAACTAAAATAAAGTAGATTGCTATTGCTATTATTGCTATTATTAAATAAATCTCAACATGTCATCTAATTCTAAATTAATCCAAATCTCAATCCAATGGCCATTAACATTAAATGAATCATTAACTAAAATAAGCAGAATGCTCCTATTAAATACTAATGCACAAATAAATCTCAACCTGTCATCTAGTTGTATTGACTGAACCAAAACAGGCTGTCAAAAATTAAAGAATCTGCTGGGACAAGACAGGGTCTTTAAAGCAGGGCGATTTCATCCATTCAACCGCCATACTTAGTCAACCTTTAAGGAAAACGTGTCCAAAGAACAACCAACACAGTCCAACATTTTAAGGGAAAACACTGTCTCAACTTAAAGGCAATTCATGGTAAAAAATTGCAAGTTCAGTCACGTTTCGATGGGCAATTCGTGGTTGATTAAGGCAGCAAAACGCTTAGGGAAGGAATCGACCAGGGTTAAATGCGAAATCCCTCTCACAGTTTACCCACCAGGAAAATTGCAGAGGTAAACACCGGTGAAAACACAGAGAAAAAGGTTGCGAATCCGCTAAGGTAAGAAGTAGAACCTTGCTGAGTTAAGGCAGCCAAAATCATTGGAAAAAGGACTACGAATTTCCTCACCAAGGAGTACAACCTAGCTTAGTTAAAGCAATGAGAATCGCTGGTAAAATGACCATGAATTCCTTGAGCATAGAGGGTAAATTTGTTGTGTAAGAGCAGTGAGAAATCATTGGTAAGATGACCACGAATTCTTGAGCATAGGAGGGAAAATTCGTTGTGTATAAGCTGTGAAAAATCACTGGTAAGATAACCAAAAATTCTTGAGCATAGGAGGGCCAATTCACTGTGTATAAGCAGTGAAAGATCATTGGTAAGATGACCACAAATTCATTGAGCATAGGAGGGCAAATTCACTGTGTACAAGCTGTGGAAAATCACTGGTAAGATGACCATGAACTCATTGAGCATAGGAGGGAAAATTCGTTGTGTATAAGCTGTGAAAAAAATCATTGGTAAGATCACCACGAGTTTTCTCAACAAAGGAGTGTGATTTCGCTGGGTAAAGAGAGAGGAGTGAGGGAAGCCCTAGGTCTCCCAATCGTGGAGAAAAAGCCCATAAATAAATAAATAAATAAATAAAATCAATGCAGAGGCAAGGGATCTCTCACAAAATGCAAAGATAAATCATTACCATCGTTGACATATTGAAGTAATCACTAGGTTAAAAATCACAGAAGAGAGGTGTTGAGTTTCATTATCAAATCACCGGTTCCAAGCAACAAAAATCTGAGTAATACCCACCCAAAAGTTGCCGAGTTTACCTCAAAACAAATTACACCCCAAAAATAAAGGTTGAGTGAACAGTAGTGGTTATCGCAGTCATGATATTAGTAACAATCACAACATAAGTCAAGGAAAAGTATCAATCGCCATTAACACAATAAAACACAGAGGTAAGGTATCAAGCAGAGCCCAAGCAAACATAGGGATTAATTGCAGAAGACAATAAGCAGTTCGCTATCGGAAGAAAAACTACCTCAGAGGTAAACAACGCAGCAAGGTGCAAGACCATTAATCAGCCAAGAACCATTAGATGGGGGAGACGACAGACATGTTCATCCTTTTCTCATCATCCTTGCACAGAAAAGAAGGGCGTTGAGATCCATAGGCTTTTTAACGCTAAGGTGACGACCGTAGATCAGGCTCTTGGCCGATTGCTCAGGCAAGGACTGAGGAGCTAGGGACAAAAGGAAAACAACTAATATGGCCACAACCAACACCACAGGGCGTTCATGACATGCCGGGAAACGAAGTTCATGGGAAATCAATCAACCAATCAAACAACTAGGTAAAACATATCCATATCATACCATCTAATCAGATGCACTAACATCACAGTAAAACAATCAAACCCCAATGGTACACTCCCTGACTCGATCCATAGTCCAAGGGGTTCCATCAATGCCTCTGCATCCTCGAGGTCCAAAATCCTGCACACTCAGTAAACTAAGTCAATAGCACCTGTCTATGCCAATGTAGTAAAACAACATGTCATCAACCCATAACGCCTCATAATCAAAATCAAATGTTTTAATAGCATAATAATCCGGATCACTTGCGAGCAAGTGTCCTCAAAGAATAAGTTCACTCAGTGCGCCAGAGCGGGATGTTACATACACCCCCTCTTGGTCTAAACTTCATCCCGAAGTTTCACAATATAAATGCCGAAATAAAGTGTATCACAGTATCATATGTCTATCTATCAAACAAAAATGGAAACTGTTGGCACATATCATATGCATTCTCCCAGGTCGTCGAGTGCGGACTATAATTGTCCCATTGGACCTTGACCTGATCTACCATTCGACGTCGTAGATATAAAACACAATGATCCAAGATGCGGACTGGCTCAGCTTTGAGTGCCCCCTCGTCCGACACCTGCAAGGAACTCATGTCAATTACATATGTAGGATCACTAATATTATGTCTCAAAACAGATACATGAAAAACATCGTGCATATGCCTAAAAGAATCAGGCAAGGCTAGTCGATAGGCCATGGGCCCCTTTCTCTCCACAATCTTGAAGGGTCCCACGAACCTAGGAGAGAGTTTAGCTCCCTTCCCAAACTTGATCGAACTCTTTTGTGGTTTAACTCGCAAGAAGACTCGATCATCGACTTCGTAACTACGGTCGACACGGTGCGTATCGACATAACACTTCTGTCGATCCTACGCTTATTTTATCCTTTGTCTTATTGTTTGCATTTGCTCTTCCATTTCCTGGATCACTTCTCTTCCCACCAAGACCTTATCCTCAAGCCAATCCCAACTCAAAGGCGTCCGACACAGTGGCCCGTAAAGAAACTCGAAAGGCGCCATCTTAATGGTGCTCTGGTAACTGTTGTTGTAAGTGAACTCCACCAGTGGCAATAATTCTTCCCAACGCTTTTGTTGTTCCATCACATACATGCGCAAGATTTCCTCCAAGGTCTGGTTTGTTCGTTCGGTCTGTCCGTCAGTCTCCGGGTGATACGCAATACGAAAGTGAAGTTGGGTTCCCAAGGCCTCTTGGAAACTCGTCCAAAATCGTCCAGTAAACACTGATCCTTGATTGGATATAATCCTCTTAGGCACACCATGCAGCCTCACAATCTCATTGATGAAAACTCTAGCTATGTTAGGTGCCTGATATGTCGTACGCATGGGAATAAGGTGAGCACTCTTCGTCAGAGGGTTTACTACTACGAAAATCGAGTCATGTCTTCTTGCCGTCAGTGTCAATGCCACAATAAAATCCATCAAAACAACCTCCCATTTCGATTCCGGAATAACATGTGGTTGTAGTAATCCTGTTGGGTGTCTATGTTCAACCTTTACCTGCTGACATTCTAGACATCTGGCCACATAGTTGACCATGTTTGCCTTCATTACCTTCCAGAAGAATAAGGGTTTAAGGTCTGCCCTCATCTTCGTGACTCCCAGGTGAGCCATGTAAACTACTCTATGAGCCTCACTCAGGATCAACATCCTCAACTTGTCATTTGACAGTACGTAGATCTGATTTTTAAACCTCAATAATCCATCGCTATCAAACGAAAATCCTTCAAATCGTGGTACCATCATTGTGTTTTGTCCGATAAAACCCTCAACCTCTTTGTACCAGTCATCGTCACGCTGTAAAGTTAGAATCTTTTCATGTAGATTCGTCTGAAGAGGCAGCACCGAAAAGATGCGTGGTCTCCGACTCAATGCATCCACCACTCGGTTCACTGATCCTTTTATGTAGGTAATCTCAAAGTCGTACTCTCTAAGCAATTCCGACTAATGTCGTTGTCGTGTGTTCAGGTCGCTTTGCGTAAAGATGTGTTGTAGTCCACAATGGTTAGTCTTTGGTTCAAATTTCGTCCAACAAGGTATTGTCTCCAAACCTTCAAGGCATATACGATGGCTAACAACTCCAAATCGTGCATCGCGTAGTTCTCCTCATGCCTTCTCAGTTTCCTTGAGATGTAAGGGATCACTGGTCCGTCTTGCATCAAGACTCCACCTAAGCCTTCCTTGGATGCATCAGTGCATACCAAGAAGTCTGTGTCCATGTCTGGGACCCTTAGTATTGGTGTTGTTGTCAACAACTCCTTGAGTCTCCAAAATGCTTCCACGCATTTCTCGGTCCAAACAAACTTCTTGTTTTTCTTCTGCAATTCCGTGATCGGATTTGCTATATTTGAAAATTCCTTAATGAACCGTCGATAGTATCCTTCTAAACCCATGAAGCTATGCACTTCTGGGACATTCGTCGGCGTAGGACATTCCATAATGGCCTCGACCTTTATTGGATCCACGACGATGCCTTCGCCAGAGATGACATGCCCCAAGTAGTGAATCTTTGATTGATAAAAAGAGCATTTGGACAACTTCCCATACAATTTGTTCTCTCGCAGACACTGTAGTACCAAGCACAAGTGCTCGTCATGCTCCTTCGTCGTCCGAGAGTAGATCAAAATATCGTCAATGAACACTTGGACAAACTTGTCCAAGTACTCATGCAACACCTCATTCATCAAACTCATAAATACCCCAGGGTGTTTGTCAGTCCAAACGATAAAACAATAAATTTGTAATGTCCAAACGTCGTCTTAAAGTTGGTCTTAGGGACGTCATCCTCCTTGATCTGTAACTGGTGATACCCTGATTGCAAATAGATCTTGGAGAACACCGTCGCACCCTTCATTTGATCGAATAGATCATCAATTCTCGGCAATGGATACTGATTCTTGATCTTGGCCTTGTTCAGTTGACGGTAGTCAATGCAAAGCCTCCACGATCCATCCTTATTTCATATGAAAATAACAGGTGCACCCCATGGTGACACACTAGGAAGTGTCAGTCCCAGGTCCAACAACTCATTCAGTTACATTTTCAACTCTTGTAACTCCGGGGTTGACATCCGATAAGGCGTGCTTTCTATCGGTTCAGTCCCCGATTATAGGTCTATTGTAAACTCCAATTCCCTCTTCGGCGGCATCCCAGGTAACTCCTTTGGAAACACGTCCACAAACTCTCTCACCACTGGAAGGTGTTCTAAACCTTCCACTACTCCCTTCTCATTTAATGCAAGGATCGCATAAAGCTTGCACCCCTTGCACATGCTCTTCCGTAGTTGCAAGGAAGAGATGAACCTCAGGGAAACTCCCTGGTTTCGGCCTACAATCACATGTCTCTATCCCTTGTCATCAACCAAGCTCAATCGTTTCGTCTTACAGTTGAGTATCGCCTCATGCGATTCCAACCAATCCATACCAATTATGACATCATAAGATCCTAGGATCATGACGTACAGGTTGGCCCTTGTGACAAACTCTCCTAGGTTAAGGACACAGCCTGTAACCTTTCCTCCA
>SNQJ01S0045880.1:179615-192395 GCA_010110895.2 Picea sitchensis
TGCAACAGCAACATAACTGCCAATTGTCCTGCAGAATTAAGGGTGACCGGCGGATGCATGAGCGCCTGCACTATTTTCAATACAACGCAATATTGCTGCACCGAGTATTCGGACAATTGCAGTCCCTCTAATTATTCGCGTTTCTTCGAGAAACAATGCCCCCAGGCGTACAGCTATGCAAAAGATGAAGAATCCAAAACCGTCTATTGCCCCTCGGGCACTAACTATACAGTCGTCTTCTGCGGCGCTGCCACTTCTTCCCCTTCTCCAGCCCCTGCTGCCACTTCTGTAATTGATCGATCTGGTATTGAATCTCACAAATAACAAGCAATTTCTCATGGTTTCATATAGCTGTTCTCTATTTCTTCAGCTTCAAGATATGCATTCTATCTCCAACAGCCTTTTACAGGCAATTGTGTCGAAACACAAGCACTATGCACCATAGCAACACAACGCATTCAATTTTCTCTACCAACAAATCAACAGAGTCTCTAGAATAAAAAGCCGTATCTGGGTAATTAGATACATATATTTGTACAAACCTAGAGACGCCTCTCGCAGTCTCAAGACTATTATTGCGCTGATGCCATGAGAACAAAACTGAAAAGACAGAAAAAAATCTGCTGCTGAAACCCACACTGTAAGAAATTGCCTGACCCTTTATTTATATTGATACAAACCTATGCATTTACAACACGGTTAAAACTCCGCTACACTGAGGGACGCTGTAACGGCTACCATCTCCTATATAGTGGTTAAGTAGGCACGTTGTTTCCTCAGTACACTTCTTTTGACATTCAAGGTTTTGTATTATTCTAACAGTTGGAGCCATGGAATGAAATATAAAGTATTGCAATAGAATTTATACTAGCAGTTTTACTGTCATTTATTTATCAAGGATGTTTCAGTTTGCAATGTGTTTTTCAGTGATGTTCTAAAATATCTGTATATTTATTTTCTTGGCTAATTCATCAAGTTATATAGAGGTTATTCAAATATCTGTATAGGTTATTTTCTTGCCAAACTAGCGTTTAGATGCCTTGAGGTTACACATATAAAAGAGGCCAAGCGTGTCTGAGGTAGTGGCACATATCAAAAAGGCCATCATACGTGGAAATGCGAATAATAATCCTCTTCCCATTTCAGAGGGGATCGTTATTTAACATAGAGATTTGCAAGCGAGCAATGTGCATTCACGGGTGGAGTCCAGACGCAGAGAGATGGAGTGGGCTGACAACAGCTCCAACCTCCCTCAAGTGGGAAGATGACTTTAAACTTCGAAGGTATTATCGATTAGCACAGTCACCAGTCACTCATGGCTAGTGAACGTTGAAATAATAAAATAAACAGTAGAATTCTGTGTATTAATTTTAAATATGATTAAGTAAAAGTAAAAAAATAAACATGTAAACGGATGTCTTTATAATACTGAGGAAGTTAGTGGTTGAAATCACAACCAATGATTTATTGGGACGACTAAGAATATTCCAACAATATTTAATCTTGTACATACAAAACTGATTAAGTAATAAAAACATATTAAATATGCCCATTATCAATAGATGTACGATTCCAATCTTTACTCTTAAAATAAATAATTCAATCTCATTTCATTATGCAGATGCATTTCCTGTATCATTTGTCTCATTATGCAGCTGCATTTGCTGTATCATTTGTCAAAGGCTTCGATTATATATCCGTTGATTTCTCCCATCTATTTTCGTAATGGACTTGGTCAATACTGCAATCAATACGTTTGATGATAAAAGCATTGTGTTTCTTTAGCAACCTGGCGCGTGTCAATTCAATATATGGACGAACAAAATGATATTGCCTCTATAAGTTCTAAATTTTCATCATTTTTGGCAATCTATGATTCAGTGATCCCATTGTTAATGAAATGATAGTTTTTTTAACAATTTTTAACCAAACATAAAATTTTAAACTATGTAAATCATAAAAAAAATTCCATGTTTTGAACATGAATAATACTTCTTGTTTTTTTAGAGAATAATATATATATATATTTTTTAATTTATTAATTTATTTGAACCATAATATTTCATGGTTCAATTCTTGGTCTTTCTTTAAAGGGAACTTTTCTGCTATTTTGGAATGCTCTCTCTAATTTTGAATAATTTGTATTTTTGGCTTTCTCAACTCTTTGAGCACTTGGGCACTTAAAATACGGTGACTCACTTTTTAGTCTGATTCAATTTTAATTTAAAATATATTTGTAATATAGTAACGTGTGAAAATTAAAGAGATTTAAATATATTTTGTTTATTTTTTTAAGTTTAATAAGTAAAAATTGATTTGAGAGATAATAATTAATATCGTTATTATCAATTTTTTTTTTTCCAATTTTAAAGTCAATCTAATATAATAATTGTTACTTTTTTCTCTACCATCCTAATAGGGGAGACTCCCCAAAATCACCATAGAGATCCTTTAGGATTATATGGAATCATTAGAAAAAGAGAGAGAAGAGATACATGCCAAAATCCAGATAGAGTTAGAATCACTAGAAAAAAGGAGTGAAGAAAGAGACTTAAAACTCCAAATAGAGCCAGAGACAATGCTTGATAAAAAAATTAGACTCTTCAAAGATACCATTCAAAGTCAAATAGAGGATAGATTCTTAGGGTTCAAGAGTGAATTGCAGACAATGAAAGATAGGATTCAAGAAATGGAAACACATAAACAATCAACCCAAGAAGAAGAGGTTGAAGAAAATCGCAACTTGAGAGATAGGATTAAAGAGCTAGAAGAAAAAATAAGCAACAATTTGACCCTCAATAATCTGGAAAACAAGTTGGATATCAAACCCACCAAACCCATCAAAGAGGAAATGAATAAACTAATTGAACTGGACCATGAGCATAATAAAAGAGCCTTGAACCTCATAATTTTTGGTATAAAAGAACAACAAGAGGATGAAGAATTAGATAATAAATTAGAAATTGATACAACTTACCTCATAGAAGCAAAGGGGCTAGGAAAAATAATTGATCACAAAGATAGGTTGATCTGTGTCAAAGTAAGGTGTAATGACCTCATTCCTGAAGACCAAGTCGAATTAAGGAAGGAAGGAAGTTCAAAAGGTAAAATAAGTCAGGAAAGAAGGAAAATGAACAATAATTAGAAATTGAAAAGCTATTGTTAGGGATAGAGACCAGAAGGATAATAATAAATAGGAATTTGGGACACTCGGGATCTTTTTTTTAAACTTTCGTGGCTTTCCATGGCACAAAGGTCCTATGATAAGTTGGATCCCAAGTGATATTGATATTATTTGTCTAGCTAAAACTTGAGAGCATGAGCATTCTAAGGTCCCTACCATAAAAGGATTTGTCTTGTGGTCGGCATGGAACAAAAAATCCCACCATAGAGGGATAGGAGGCATAGCTCGTTATATTAGAAAGAGCATTTTCCCTCACATTCAACTTCATAATATTGACCATCTCAATCAATACATTTGGATAGAAATTTCAAACACCAATTCTAAGAACATGTATATAACAATTTGCTATTTTGCACCTATTAATTCTACTTTCTATAAGAAAAACAATCTAGATAACAATTGTCCCTATAATAATTTAGAAAAAGATATTTATAGTTTGAAAAATGAAGGTAATATCCTCATACTAGGAGACTTTAATGCTAGGAATGCAACTAAACAAGATACTCTTTTAAGTGTTTATTCTAAGCATAATCCTTTATGGCTAGATGAGGACCTTGTTTTATCTAATAGCTACAAAAAAAGCTATGAAAACCTGATGGAGAATTTGTTTCATACTGAGTTGGTCAAGCTCTGCAGCTATCAAGACATAATAATTTGCAATGAAGTAATGAAGTGGCCAAACTCCAACCAAATTAATTGTATCCATGGGCTAGGTAGTAGTGTCATAGATTATGTCATATCTGATATCTCCATTTCCAACCAAATAACAACTTTTGACCTTTTAAATGACCATGAACCCGACTCTGATCATAAACCTTTAACCCTAACTCTAAACTTTGTCGTGCAGATGAGTGTAATTGAAGAGAATTCTAATAATCAAATGAAATTGTGCTTTGACAAAAGTAAAGTTGACCTTTTCTTAAATCATTTAAATAGTAAATTAAATCTCCAAACTTATAAGAACAACATTGAAGAACTCTATCATAATTTTACATCTACCCTTTCCACTTCTATTAACAAGTTCTCTTTCGAGGTGTCCTATAAAAAGAATAATAGAACGACCAACACTTGGTATGATAAAGAATGTAAAATTTCTAGGAAAGACATTAGGGATGCTTCTAATGAGTCCTTAAAATTTGATAAGATCAATATGCACAAATCCCTAATTAAACGGAAAAAATGTACTATATCAATAAAAGGCAAGAGAAACTTTCACAACTATCTAAGCTAGATCCTAAGAAGTTCTGGAGCAAAACTCTAAACCACAATACTAAAGAAAATAACATGATTCCCTTAAGGGACTGAAATTCCTACCTTAAAAGTATTTACGAGTTCCCTAATGCCATGGACACCATTCCTATTGTCCCTATAGATGATGAAGTTTTTTCTTTAGATGACATAGAGTTTGAGGTTAAGCAACTTGAAAATGGGAAAGCTAAGGACATTGAAGGCTAATAAGATGAAACTTTTAAAATTGGAGGGACTATCCTTATCCCTCACATACAGAAGCTCTTCAATTTAGTAGTCAAGCAGGGCTTCCCTAAACCCTAGATGCAAAGCCTCATTGTTTCTATTTTTAAAAATGGGGAAAGAAACATTCCCTCTAATTATAGGACCATTGTGATTAGCTCGATTTTAGCCAAGCTTTATGGAATTATTTTGGAAAAGAAGATTAGCCTTTGGATAGAAAGTCACAGTAAAAGAGCTAAAGGCCAAGTCGGGTTTAGGAGGTATCATTAAATTGTGGACCATCTTGTTACCTTTAGGATCATTGCGTAGGAGTTTCACAATTCTAAAACCAATATTTTTTGTTGTTTTGTTGACTTTAGAAAAGCTTTTGACATGGTTCCTAGGAAAAACCTTTGGAATAGGTTGGAAGAGATAAAAGTGCCTCTCAAGTTGAGTGCTGCTGCAATAAGAATGTATGAGAAAATTATTGCTAAGTTTAAAAACACTGAGAGCTGGTCGAAAGAGATTAACTGGAATATTGAAGTCAAACAAGGTTGTCCCTTGTCCCCTACCCTTTTTGGCATATACATTGACAAGTTAGAAGATTGCTTGGAAAAAACAGTTTGTGTCGTCCCTACTCTCATTGGTATAGTCATCAATATTATTCTTTATGTTGATGATATCATTCTTATGGAAATGAGTCCCCATGATCTTGAAAACCAACTAAGAATCCTCAAGGATTTTTGCTCCAATATGGGTATGACTGTTAATATTGATAAGACTAAGGTCATGATTATTAAATCTAATAAGATCACTTATGATACCTTCATATATGAAAACAACAACTTGGAGGAAGTGACTTCATACAAATATCTTGGAATTGATATTCACCACAAACTCAACTGGAATTATAGAATTGAGAAAAAGATTATTAGGGGATTGAAAGCTTATTATGGGCTTGAAAACAATTGTAAATCAACTGATCTTTGGAGTTGGGATAAGAAGAAAATTCTCTTTGAGACTCTTGTTACACCTGTTATTATTTATGGATGTGAATTCTGGGGCTGTAGTATCTTTTGTGAATCCTGAAGAAAGATAGAGAAAATACAAAAGAATTGTATAACCTATAATCTCAAAATTAAAGGAAATATGCCCTATCCCATCCTTCTCTTAGAAACAAGCCTCTCCCCCATTGAGAGCACGACTATGACTAGATACCTAATGTATAAGAACAAGTTAAACAACATGGAAGACAAGAGGCTTCCTAAAATTGTTTCAAATTCTAGTCGTAACCACCATCGACTCAAGCGAGGATGGCCTAAAGATGCATGTTCTTGGCTAAACTATTGGGGAATCATGGAAGACACCACTTTGCATAATAAATATACTATGAAAAATATCATCAAATCAAAATTGAAGGAGAAAATCTGGTGTGATAAAGAGCTAAAGGAAAAAAGAAAATTAAGGTATTATAAGGATGTAATCAATCTTAATCTAGAAGATCAAAATTATCTATCTGTTTTGACAAGTGTAAAGAAAAAAATAAGCATTGCTAAGATAAGAACAAATTCTTATGAACTCCATAGTGAAATTGGGTGTTGGTCAATTCCTAAAACGCTATGGGATGAAAGAGTATTTCACCTTTGTGATACTAAGAATGTTGAAGATGAAAATAATTTTCTCTTAGATTGTCCAGCCTATACCCATATTAGATGTCATTTTCAAAATATTTGTCACACTACCAACCTTCCTAACCTCTTAACTCAAAAAAACTATGGTGATATTGGAAAGCTTATTTTAATGTTTTTGGAGCACAGAAACAAAATTCTAAAGAATCCCAAGTAATTAATTACCCTCTTAAGATTTCATCGACCAATTAGGCCTTAGTAGACCACCACCACCTTATTTTCTTCATTCATTTATAATTACGTTGATGCAATTTGACGCTGATTTCTTTTTATAAGTGGAGTTTATCCAAAACTTAATCTTTTAATTCTTTGTGTTATTTTGCAAGCCTTTATAGGTAAAATAAAAATATTGAGATTCTATGTTTCTTATTTTATTTAAAAAAAAAAAAATGAGATTCTATGTTTGTTATTTTGTTTTTTTAAATAAAAAAATTGAGATTCTATGTTTTTTATTTTATTTTTTTATTATATTTATTTTTAATATAGTTATATTTAATTTAAAAATATTTAATATTATAAAATAAAATTATGAGTTATATAATAAAATAAAATATTTGATTAAACTTTAAAAAAGCTATAAGCCTTTTTAATTAAGTTTTTTTTAATTAAGTTATATAGTAAAATAAAATATTTGATTAGAATTTAAAAAAGCTATAAGTGTTTTATTATTTAAAAAGGAAATGAAAAACATTTTCCTTTCTAATAATCTTTTTATGTCATAAAAACATGAAATTAAAATAATTTCTTATAAATTCTTTAAGATCATATAAATTAAAAGAATTCTTCTTAAATACATGAAACTCAAACCTTTTTATTTAAAAGAGTTGGAATGAAGCATTTTTCTCTTATGTCATAAAAACATAATTTTTAAACAATAAAAAAAAATTGTCATGAAATGCATTTTACTCTCCAATATTTTATTCCATAAAAACATAAAAACATAATGTTAAAACAATTTAAATAATTTCTTATAAATTTTAGGAATGAAAAGCTTTTTTTCTCTCCAATATTTAATGTTATAAAAACATAATGTTAAAACAATTTAAATAATTTCTTATAAATTTTTAAGATTACATAAATTAAAATAATTCTTCTTAAATACTCGAAAGGGGAAACTCTTTCTATTTTGATCCCTAATTGAGGGATTGAGAGTTTACTATTTTTTGATTTTAATGACCAATTTCAATGGCAAATTCAATGAAGTAGAATTATATTGGGCAACATTTAAAATAATTTATCTTCCACTCAACAATATGCTAGGTTAATTAGGGATAAATAATTAAAATAGAATCATAACTCCATGAATAGATCAATACCTAATCACAAAAACACATTCAATAGATTGGAGATGAAAAAAACACATTTTTAGAAATCCAACATTTACTGGATATTTTATCAAGTTCAAGAGAATATTACATTGGAGTGAGTTATACACAGGTTTTTTGTATTGTTACTTATTGTTAAGATAAAAAATATAGTAGGCCATGGATCAGAGACACCTTCTCTTACAGTGAAAAGTCACATTAACTCCTTTGTCCACTCAACCTCAAGCAAAATGCCTTCCTCGAGCTTCATTTTTTGTTAATGTCCTTCTCTCCTTTTCCTTGCATCTCCCTTCATGTTTCCCTTTTTTTCCTTCGCTACAACCTTCATAGTTTTAATGGGATTCCTTTGGAAGGCCAACCATCACATCTATTCATTTTCACTTCCAATTTTCCAAGAAGAAAAAAATAAAACAAAATGAAAAGAAATTTGTTTGTTTAGAAACTTTACAAAAATTTTCCACTATCCAATTCAGATCACACCTCCCCATTTGAATGCTTTTGGTTCCCAAAAGTTGGACCATTAAGGAGATTGAAGAAAAATGCCTCCATTTTTCTTGGCCTATCCACCACTCCATTGTTGATGAAGGTGGTTTGTTTCCTACTTGTCTTCCCTTGTTTTGATACTAGAGGATTTATTCTCTTTCTCTCTTGATGTGCTTTGCACAGGTATACCTTTTCACCCTTGACCAAGCAATACTTGTTTTTTCTCCTATACAAGGTAACATCCTTATCCCACAATTAGGGGCTACACAACATCACTCCACATGCGTCCACTGGTGAAACTTCACATACTATCTCATCAATTGATCCAGGTGGATATTGGTGGCGACCTAGCTTTTCCAATTGCTCAAAATAGTTTTTTGACAATTTTGGCAATTTACTATTTTTAGCAGTTTTAACTTCCGGGGCCATTTTGAGGGCCTAAATGAAGGTTTTTAGGGATTGAGCCTCTTAATATTAGATAAATGCATGATCTAGCCCCCAAAATGAATCTCCTCGACGATACCTTTCCAACAGGCTATCATACACCTAAAATGGAGATCGTATGCAAAAGTTACGACCCCCAGAAGTTGATGTACTAACTTACCTAGACGGGGCCCACATGACTTTTGGCGCTTCATCTCCTAGGGTTAGGTTTTTGGATGTATAGGGTTTTTGGCATTCCTGTTTATTGTAAAAAGGCCTTCAGATATGCATTGTAATAATCTTTTGGCGAATGAGCGTAGCCTTCACATCTCTTCTCAGAGATAAGCCGCCACCATTCTAGCAAGCTTATTTCTGCTGCATTTTACAGTTTCAGCTTATTTACTTATTGAATAGAAAACCATTTTTATTGTATCTCTATTATTTTGTGTTAAGAACCTGTTAATAATCTGTATTCATGTCATTTTGCTCATAAAATCTGGATCAGAGGTATCAAAACGATCTTCTCCTTGTCGCCTTAATGCATGTCCCCAACGAGGTCGGAGTACAAAGAGTTGGGTCTCGAGCTTGTTTCTCTTAAGGAAAAAAGATCTCGCATTCCCAAGCGACCTCTCATGGCAGGAGAAAATAAATATGACTAGACATGAGATCATTTCAAATTATTGATTAGGGAAGACCTCACGCAACAAAGGAACGAGATGATGGATAGTTTCACGCAAATCCTTCGGCGGCTACCAACAGGAGACACATATTCTATGAGTGGAGGCGCCACCCCCTTCAAGGTACAAATAAACTTAGATATTTCTATATTTGAAGGTCAGATAGACGCAGATTCTGTACACAAGTGGTTGAGTCTACTAGAAGGGTATTTTTCTGTCTATAACTTTTCGAATAGAGAAAAGATTACTTTTGCACTCCTCAAAGTCATTCTCCATGTCAAAGATTGGTGGGAGACTTTTTGTGAGAAAAAGGAAACATAGGAAACCTCATTATTTACAGTCACGACCACTTGGGAATCCTTCAGGGATTTTATTAAGGAACAATACTACCCTATCGAAATGTATGACGACTTGTATACCAAATGGACCACACTGCGGCAAGAAAGAGACCAACCAGTGCCCGATTTCAAAAATATCTTCCATACCTTGCACACCAAGATGGGTATCAAAGATTCAGAATGACATCCGGTGCTCAAGTATCATGGCGCTCTGCATAGATACATCTAGACCGAAATGGAATTTATGGACATCTCATCATTGGGCGTGGCCTACCGATATGCTGTCAAAATTGAGTAGAAGCTCAAACAAAAGATGCAGCAATTTGGGCCTGGGAACCCCTCACAGAAAAATCTAGGAAAGGGCGGCCCCAACCCACAGAAAAAAGGACAAAGCAAATATGGACAATATCAGGACAACCAGTCCAAGCCGCAAGCAAAGAAGGACATCGGAAAGACAAAGAAAGATATCGGGAAGTGGTGCGACTTCAATAAGAGCCCTTGGCATAACACTGTCGACTATCGCTCAAAGAAGTCGCCGGTGGCTGAAGTGAAAGCCTCCAAATCAGATGTGGGTTCTAACTCTAAGCCAGAACCAGAAAGGGGAAGACAAATCATTGACGTGGAACCCAGTGCCACTGTTTCTACCACCAAGCTCCAGCCTAGTGAACCAGACGAGCCAGAAGAAGGAGAATTCCTCTTCCATTCACAGATGTGGGTAAAAGGTGGCCTGATGCACTTCATTGTTGATAATGGTATCTAGAAAAACCTCATCTCAGCAGAGGTCGTCAAGCGGTTGACCTTGCTGAAAACGCCACACCCACAACCCTACACCATTGGATGGATTTGCCAAGGAAGCGATATTTGCATTAGCCAATAGTGTTGACTGTCGTACGACATCAAGCCCTTCAAAGACAAGGTGTTGTGTGATGTTTCTCCTCTCTAAGTTTTTGATGTTATTTTGGGCCAACATTATTTATGGAAATGTCACTCTGTATATGAGTCTAGGCCTCGTAGTGTTATTATTACTTTGAACAGGAAATTGTATAGGATACCTGAGGCCGTCCCACCTAGTGTTATTTCCTTGATATCTGCTAAGCAATGCAGGAAGGTCATCTCTCAGACGAGGAATTTTATCTTCTTCGTGATTCACTCTTAGAATAAGCGAAAGATCACAACCACATCTAGGGTCTCTGCGTCTGACCTCTTCACACAATAGACGCAAGTAAATAAGGTCATGGAAGAATACTCATATATCTTTGCCTCACCTACCGAGGTACCTCTGCATTTCCAGGTCAAGCACCCCATCGATCTCACCCCAGGTGCATCGCTTCCCAATGGGCCAGTCTATCATCTCTCTTTGTTAGAGAATGAGGAGATCAAGCGATAGATCCAAGAACTTCTCCACAAGGGGCACATCTATCCCAGCTCATCACCTTGTGGGAGCCCAATCGTGCTGGTACAGAAGAAAGATGGAACCTGGCGACTATGCATTGATTATCGGGCTTAGAATAAAATCACAGCAAGAAACCAGTACTTGATTCCACGAATCAATGACCTCCTTGATCAACTCACGGGGGCCAAATACTTCAGTAAGATTGATCTAAAGTCTGGCTACCACTAGGTCCTGATAGAATAAATAGATGTATGGAAAACCGCTTTCAAGTCAAAGGAAGGAGTTTTTGAATGGTTGGTCATGCCCTTGGTTTGACAAATGATCCAACCACTTTCATGAGGATGATGGACGATATCCTGTGACCATTCACCAATACTTTTGTAGTGGTGTATCTGGATGACATTCTCATTTATAACAAGACTTGGGCCGAACACTTACAGCATATTCAATAGGTTTTGCACACCCTACGACAACACAAGCTATATGCCAACTTGGAAAAATGCTCCTTCGACATGGAGAGGGTCCATTACCTGGGCTACATCATTGATAAGCATGACATACATGTGGATCCAGCCAAGATCCAAGTCATTCGTGACTGGCCAACCCCAACCACAGTCACTAAGCTTCAGAGCTTCTTGGGCCTTTCCAATTTCTACTGCAGGTTCATGTTGGGATTCTCCCATATTGCATGGGTCGTTAGCCAAATAACCAGGGGTGGTGGTAAGGAGAAATTTGCATGGGGGTGGTCCCAACAACAAGCATTCGATGATTTGAAGCAACGCTTGTGCTCAACCCCAATACTTTCACTACCAGACCTGCAAGAGCCCTTTGAGATTGAGACAGATGCTTCAGACTATGTGGTGGGCACCATTCTCACTCAACATGACCACCCCATGGACTATCATAGTGAGACACTATCAAATGTTGTCCATAAGTACCCTACTTACAACAAAGAAATGTACTCCATTGTGCAATCCTGCCGCCAGTGGAGACATTACATTCTTGGGAAGGAGATAGTCATCCACACTGATCATAACCCACTGTAGTTCATGAAAACATAAGGAAAATGCATAATGATCGCCATCAAAAGTGGTCCACATACTTGCAACAATTCCACATCAACATGATGTATAAAACATGAAGTACCAATCGTTTCGTTGATTGCCTCAACAGACTGCCAATCGTGACACTCACCACAGTGCTAGAATCTTGCAGCCATGAGACCTATGGATGCCCCCAACTCTATGAGACAGACCTGGACTTTGCCACCACCTACCAAATGTTGGGTGAAAATGCAGTTGTCGATAATTTCCATCTTCAGGATGGGTTGTTGTGTCGTTTGGGCCATATCTGTGTTCCATCAAGTGAGTGAGCGAAGATGATCTAGGAATCCCACTACAATTGGGTGGCAGGACACTTTAGCATCGAAAAGACAATGACAATGCTATAGAAACATTTCTACTTGCCAAAACTTTGACAGTAGGTCAACAAGTATATCAGGTCCTACACTGCCTTTGCTATTTCCAAACCGACCACTAAGAAACAGGGCCTGTACACCCCTCTTCGTACTCCTGAAAGGCCATGGGAATCCATCTCAATGGACTACATGTCGGGCCTTGTTAAGAACCAAATATCAATATAGCATAGAAAAACCTCAGAAAAGTACTCAACACCTTGAAAAGAGATAATTTTAGATAATAAGCCTCTTCGAGGGGGAAACCTCCTTTTACCCCACTTAAATGTTCAAGTACAAGATGATTCGAAATGAAAATGTCTCCTTGGTATATATAGGAGACTAGGAGGTATAATTACAACTAATG
>SNQJ01S0045881.1:0-19053 GCA_010110895.2 Picea sitchensis
TTTTCCTCAGTTTTTGTTGAAAAGGCAAGGTTTGGGGCTTCATTGGGATGACATGTTGTATAATATTAGGATCGAATGTCTTAAGATCTTCATAAGTCCAAGCAAACACATCCTTGAATTCTTTAAATAATTTGATGAAAGCATCTTTTTCTTGTTTTCTACATCCCAAACCTAAATTGATACATTGAGGGTTTTCACTAGTTCCCAGATTGACCTTTTCGTAATCTAATGAGGAACTATTAGTTTTGCAATTGACCGTTTTTTTGAATTTATCTTCAAAATCATAGAACTTTTCTAATCTAGCAACAGATTTGGGTAAGGAGTTTACCATGTCCGATTCGGGAGGTTTCAGATTAGGTATTACCGTAAAGTCATGTAAATTATCTTCGTGTGTTTGTTCATCTATGACAGCTCCTTGGAAGGTCTCTTCCATATGCAGAAAGTTGATGATTTGTTGATCATCATCAAATACCCTCCAGTTGGTGATATTTTTAGGAATAGATGGCCGAAACAATAGCTCCACGGAGAATGCACTTGGGGATAAACCATCTGCAGGAAGAAGTTTAGAAGCAACATTAGAAAGTAGATCTGCTTCAGCATTACTTGATCTAGGGATGGAATTTATATTGAAAGCAGAAAATTTGTTTATTAAACTCCATACCTCAGTTTGGTAGAATTTGAGATGAGGGGTAAGACAATGTATAGAATTTCTCACATGCCTGACCACTATCTCAGAGTCGCCGAATACATTTAGATTTTGAATGTGCATGTCTAAGGCTTTTCTGAGACCTTGTAACAAAGCCTCATATTCTGCAATATTGTTAGTACATTCAAATTCTAATCTACAAGCCAATAACGTTTTAATACCTACTGGATCAATGATGATGCAGCCCACGCCAGCTCCTTCTTTAGACTTGGAACCATCGAAGTATAAAGACCAAATTTGATTTTTATCAGGCTCACAGGACTTTTGGATAGAAGTTGTTGGTTGCGTAAATGCTTTGATCTCAGATTGTAGTTGAGAATCATTGATAGATGAAACTTTAGCCACGAAATTTCCGAAGTAGGTGTCCATCCCTTGGACTTCAGGTGAGTCAGCCGGAGGTGTATATGGCTCATTGGGATCGTTCAAGTCTGTTACCGTGAACTTGAGGTAACGCTCACGGTTCACCCTGATCTTGTTGGGCTTACCGTTTTCTGGGAGCCATAAGTGAGACCAGTCCGTTGCGAAGTAACCATGTAGCTGCTCCGACCAGTCTCTGCTCAAAAACATACCATACACTTCTGGAATATCAACCACGATTATATGAATAAACTGATGAACCTTTGGGTTAGATGATAATCTAATTAATACATTTTTCAATTCACCCATAACTTTTACATCAGTTCGATCAAGCTGTATTATTTTCAAAGATGATGGCTCTACTTCGGCATTTATCTTTTGACATACTGACCAAGGCATCACATTTGATGATTCTCCTGAGTCGACCATGCAATTATGCACATTTCTGTTGAAGATTTCGAAAGTTAAAAGAAAAGGAGGAACGTTCTTGCGAGTGTTTAGAGTTGTTGCTTGTGGTTTCTTACTCGTGTTTTCTATGACTACTTTATCAGAGTTATTTACACTATTTACATTGTTATTTACATTTGGTACAGGAAGACTTCCTTTATCTTGAGAACCAGAATTATCTTTTGTAGAAGACTTATGTGGAATTTTGCTTTGTCCAACCTTGCTACCATTTGAATTACCATTCTTGCTATTGTCTGAAATATTCTGCAACATCTTTTGTAACAAAAATGGAAATTTTAACAACTCATAAATGGAAATGTTAGCCCTTAATTTCTTAAGATCTTCAACAACATCATAATCTAATTTAGGGCTAGCATTACTCTGCTTAGTTTCCACTGATTTGGACGGATTTGAAGGTAAAGTTGTAGTGTTATCGGCAGGGGGTTTGTTTGCGGCCTTGCTCCTAGTATTGTAAGGGTGCACGGTCTCAAAGTTAGCTTGGAAAATACTATCTGAGAGGTGACCAAAAATATTTGGAGAAGACTCTTCTTCTTGGGTAGTTTCCTGCTCGACTTCCTCTTTGGAGAAGACTCCTTCTTCTTGGGTAGTTTCGTGCTCGACTTCACTTGAGGGAAATCAGGAGGATCAAGTCATCCTGGGTTCTAGAATCGATTGTAGAGCATATTGCAAACTCTCTAGACTCATGCCTTCAGGGTTGGAATTAGGCTGGTTTGTTTGAAAGGGCTTTCGGAAAGGAGGTTTGTAGAGTCCTTTACTCGAAGAAGCTTCTTCAGTTGACCTTTTAAATCTAATGACTTGATTAGATAACTTTTGTACAACTTTAGTCAGATTTTCCAATTCAGAGTTTTCGGGTTGTAAGGTTTTGTTTTGTGGTGGCCTGGGAAGCACTTCCCCACCTTTTTCTTAGAAGAAGTAGCTCTGTCCTCCCATTGCTAGAGGAATCTTTTAGTTATAGTATCTTTTTCAATTTGAGTAGCCCTTCAAAGGCTTCTAACAACGTTGCTTTCTTAGATCTTTTTCACCCAAAGAAGCTATACTTTGATGTAGAGCTTTAATATATAGATACACATAAGACTTTCTGCAGGCATAGAGTCTGTAGGGATTCTGTTCTTAAGTGTTAAAAATCTTTGATTAAAATCTTTAACTTTTTCTTTAGCATTCATTTTTAAATTTGAAAGATCCATGACTAAGACTTCGGGAGGTTTTCCATCTCCGAACGTTTCTAAGAAAATTGACTCAAACTTTTCCCAAGATGCTATAGTACGAGGTTGTTGGGAAAAATACCAAGTGGACGCATTACCCTCAAAGGTGTAAGGGAACAACCTACAGACTACATCTTCATGTTCAACGTTGTGGAGTCTAATGTCCAACATAAATTTCTTGATATGGTCTTCCGCTATCTGTTTAGAATCGGGGTCAAACTTAGTAAGCCATTTTTCCGGATGCTTAGGCAAAGGATGCTGAGGTCCAGGTACCGCTACAGCATCTTGGTCTAACCATGGTCTAGCTGGGTTGTTCTGATTAGCCATTGGGGTAGTGGGTGTAGGAGGACGTGAAGGTGGATTGCCTTCATCCGAAGAGGAATCTCCTCCTGAAGAAGAAGGAGATGAGGGAGGTGGTGAAGGAGGAGGAGACGGAGGTATCCCAGAGCCTCCTGCAGCAGGAGTCGAATTCAAATCCGTAGGGTTCACAGTGGGATCTATATCACCTAATTGTTCTCTGACTTCGGAGAAGTCTAAAGGTTGGCCCCACGAGCGATGTGGTTGCCTAAGGCTAGCAAAGGATTTATGTGATTTAATACGAGATTGTCTAAAAATTTCCTGTATATCACCGCCTGTAGGATTAGGGGTTGCTGGTTCAACTGTGATCTGAGGATCTTCGGTTGAAGTAGTTGTTGTTTGAGGGGGAATGTTATCTTGTGAACGGCTTCTAGTCACTATGGGTGTGCGATTAGGTGGGGGAGGAGTCTTGCGACCACCTCGTTCCATTAATTAAGCTTAGGCCCTCCTTCTAGCGCCATTTATTGACGGGCGAAATAGTCCATCCGTCAACTGGGAGAGTGGAACCGGTCCGGGGTTGTCTAAATAACCCAAGCCGTTTGGTATGGACCACCCTGACGAGTTTAACGGCTCCTTTGGCCGCTCTAAGGTCTGGTAAAGGAAACCAAAGAGAAGAAGTGATTTAAGCTAAATAATCTAAACTAAGGAAACTAGAAACTAATAAAAGAAACTTAACTTAACTATGCTAATCTAACTATAAATTACTAACTACAATATACTAACTATGATTATAATAACTTAAATCAACTACTTAATTGTCAGTCGTGTTATTCCCTATTCACAAATGTACAATTATAGACAAACTACAGATTTAATTAAAACCTGCAAAACTCATGTGTTCGATGCCCTAAGACAGCCAAGGATCTATTTTTGTCTTTTATATTTTATGAAAAGAAAATAAAAACTACTGAAAACCTGTAAGGGATCTGAAAACCTGTCTTGGTGAAACAAATATCGGCTCTGCAAATGAGAAAGTATTGCCAAAAGGGATGTCCCCTATATGCAATACAGGTTCTGAAAAAAATTGAAGGTGACAATCCAAGCCTTGAAGATCACCTTACCCTAAGAGAATACATATATGTGTTTCTGGAAGAGGTACCGGGTCTACCTCCGAGAAGAGACATTGACTTCTCGATAGAGCTTGCACCAGGAGTGGTGCCGGTGTCTAGGACACCCTACTGGATGAGCACACCTGAGTTAGTTGAACTGAAATTGCAATTGAAAGAAATGATGGATAAGGGCTATATTCGACCCAGCGTGTCTCCATGGGGATCACCAGTCATGTTTGTGAAAAAGAAGGATGGCACCCTTAGACTGTGTATAGGTTATAGACAAATCAATAAGGTAACCATAAAGAACAAGTACCCCTTGCCCAGGATTGATGATCTGTTCGATCAATTGGGAGGCGCGTCTATTTTCTCAAAGATCGACTTGAGGTCGGGATACCATCAATTCTGAATCAAGCGGGAAGACATCCATAAAACTGATTTCCAGACACGGTATGGTCACTATGAGTTTGTGGTAGTCCCATTTGGGTTAACCAATGCCCCTGCCACTTTTATGTGCTTGATGAAGAATGTACTCAGTAAATTTCTAGATGAATTTGTGCTAGTTTTTATTGATGACATATTAATCTACTCTAAGAATAGAGAAGAGCATGAAGAGCATCTTAGGCTTGTGCTACAAGCGCTAAGAGAACATCAGCTCTATGCTAAATTCATGAAAATGTGACTTCTTCCAGAAGCAAATACATTACTTCGGTCATGTTCTATTCGAAGAAGGGGTAGCAGTAGACCCTGACAAAATCAGGTCTAACATGGAATGGCCTACCCCGAAGGATGTTTCAGATATGAGATCCTTTACGGGATTGGCGGGATACTATAGGAGATTTATAAAAGGATTCTCGAAGATTGGTTGTCCAATCACTACCCTCCAGAAGAAGGGGACAAAATTCATGTGGACAGAGAAGTGTGAAGAGAGATTTCAAACCTTGAAACATCTACTGACCCATGCACCCATGCTGAAAATCGCCGACCCAGAAGATGACTTCCTCGTGTGCACAAATTCCTGTAAGGAAGGGCTCAGAGGAGTCCTTATGCAGAAAGGAAGTGTGATCTGCTATGAATCCCGAAAATTGAACGAGCATGAAGTCAACTATGTGACCCGTGATCTAGAACTGGCTGCCATAGTGCATGCCTTGAAAATGTTGAGGCATTACCTCATAGGAAGGAAATTTGTACTTATGACAAATCACTGTGGATTGTGATATGTGTTTGACCAACCGAAGCTCAATGCCGGACAAGCTAGATCGATGGCCCTCCTTAGTGAATTTGATTTTAAAATCAAACACATTAAAGGAAAAGAAAATAAGGTTGCCGATGCCCTTAGCAGAAGCATGAAAACAATTCACCTGGCAGTGGTGAACACCTGTGAGACGGATGTCAAGGAAAGAGTCAGAAATGCATAAGAGAGATATCCCTTCGTTCAAACTGTGACCATGTACCTACAACAAGAACCCACCAGAGTAAAATATGAAGGCTACCAGATGACCGAATGAGGTATGCTCACTTACAGAAATAGACTGTATATTCCAAATTGTGATGACTTGAAGAGGTTCATTATGGATGAACTACATAGAAGACCCTATTCTGGTCATCCAGTATACCAGAAGATGATCAAGGCTACTAGAAAAAAATTCTACTAGCTGGGGTTGAAGAAACACATAGCTGAATACTTGGCCAAATGCATAGAATGCCAACAGGTTAAAGCATAACATCGACACCCAGCAGTACTATTGCAACCTTTACCAATCCCAGAATGGAAATGGGAAACCATCTCCATGGATTTCATCACTGGATTACCAACATCAACCAAATAGAACGATGCCATTATGATAGTGGTGGATAATTGAGCAAGTCTGCTCATTTCATTCCCATCAAATCGACTTGCAAATCAATCGACATTGCCTAGGTACTCATGAAAGAGATATTCAGACTGCATGGTATGCCAAAAGAGATCGTGTTTGACAGAGACACAAAATTTACTTACAACTTTTGGAAATCACTGATGGCTAGGTTAGAGACCAAGTTGCTATTTAGCACCGCCTATCACCCTCAAAATGACGAACAGACATAAAGAGTGAACCAAGTATTAGAAGACATGTTAAGGATGCATGTAATGCATGAACCCAAGAAATGGGAAGACTACCTACCACTAGTAGAATTCACCTACAACAATGGCTACCAAGCATCCTTAAAGATGAGTCCCTTCAAGGTCCTCTATGGTAGGCCATGTAATACTTCAGTCAGCTAGAGTAATCCCGTAAACAAGATTTCTTTTGGACCCGACATGTTGAAAGAAATGGAACAACAAGTGACTCAGATAAAACAAAATCTGAAGGTCGCTCAAAACCGACAGAAAAGCTATTTGGACCAAAAGAGAACTCCACGAGAGTTCAAAATGGGAGACCATGTATATCTCAGAGTTAGGCCCAGAAAGAGTTCCCTGAAAATGGGAGCTTGTGCCAAGTTGGCACTGCGGTATTGTGGACCCTTTGAGGTTCTAGATCGAGTGGGGCCTGTAGCCTATAGGCTACCACTTCCTCCCACCATAAAAGCACATAATGTTTTCCATGTTTCGTTATTGAAGAAATATGTACATGATGCTAACCATATAATTGACTAGTCTGTGATCCAGGTGGAACCGGAGGGAGAATTTCTACCAGAACATCAATACATATTGGACAGAAAGGAAACCCCACTCCGGAACCGAACCATTGCACAAGTCAAGGTGCAGTGGAGACATTTTGGCCCAGATGAGGCTACATGGGAAGTGGAGGATGCCATGAGACAGGCATATCCAATTTTGTTTACTTCTATACATGCATTTCATGTTGATAAATAAGAACATCGAGGATGGTGTTCCTTTAAGGGGGAGTGAATTGTAACACCCTGTTTCCCCCAGTCTATAAAAATAACTATACTGGCCAAGAACCATGGCAAACTCAGAAATGTGAATGTATGATGTGAATGGACCTTATGAAAAAGGTCGATGAATGTAAATAATATTATGAATGTATATATTGCAGGACTGTTGAGAGGGGAAGTGCTGAAAAAGAGACCATGATGGCTGAAGAAAGGTGGTGGAAGGCACCTGGAATGGTGGCATGAACTTCCACCAAAAACCAATACCGTATTTGGTCTTCACTGGCCCAGAGAACCAAGAGTGGCTCTCTGACCTGAATTAAATGTCTCACAGGCTCGTAGGTAGATGGCTCCTCAAGAATTAATGAGGGATGGGGGAGGTGAACCGCCCATCCGTAGGAGTCTCGGGCCTGACCAGTGCAAGGAAAGTTGCGCCACATGCAACCTCACAAGAGGAAAAGACATGAGGGAGAAGTGTGAAGGGAGATGTGAGGGAATGTAGTAGAAGGGAAGAGGAGGAGAACTCTGGAAAACACAGAGTGAGTGATAGCAGAGAAGAAGGAGGGTAACCTTCATTCTCAGTCACTGGCAAACAGAGACGCATTTTCGCAGCATCGTGGTCTCAACTCGGGGGTGGCTAGTGGTAAATCCGTTGGGAGTCGCTGAGCCTACGGTTGGGTGGAAATGAGCACCCCTCTCAGTAGTTGTAGCACTTTTGGTGTTTTTCTGATAAGTGTTTTACCTCTTTCATTTCGAAATGTATATTCTTAGATTTATGCTCATAAGCTATAAAATCGTGAATGATTACAGTATAAGACTATCTGTGTAGTGTTTTGATCAGAAATGGTAGATGTATGCTTGTAACAGAAAAACCACGCATGGCTTATGTTGATAGATAAATTTATTTATACGTAAGTTTAACCAAGTTAGACTTCCAGTATATTCTCGAGAATTTTCTTTCCCTTATCTATCTCTAGGAATGCCCTGGAATAGATCTCTCCACAGAGATACCTTTCTTGGAAAAGTTTACCAAGAACCTGGAAAAAGGACTTGAATCCGTAAGTCTTAGCAACCTGGTACGAGGAAGAATGATCCTCTTGAAATCCTTAAATATCGATGTAGGGATAGGTGTCAATCGACGGATGAAATCCTGTCAAAAGATCTGTGGCCATTCACGACTGTTAGATTGGTAGAAGAAACGAGGGCATTGAAATCCTTAACCCTTTTTCCTTTGTCTTCGTGAGTAGCAAAGAAATCGGGATCGTAGATCCCCAAGGTCCATGAGAGTATCTGGATCATTGGTTTTTCCACGTCCAGGAAGCCGTGGGAGAGGGCAGAGCGTGGGGACCGATCTGAACCGTCAGATCTTGGTTAGAAAACCCGACATCCATTGGATCTATCAGGGGATACACGAGGGTTAAGCCCCCGTGAATAGGGGCGAAAGTCCCAAAAGAGGAGTCGGTATCGGGATTTTAGAGTTTGGGATTTTGGAAGTCCTGGTGATAAGAGATCGGGAAGCTCCATGGTGGAAGCCCTGAAATATATCTAGGCCGTCTGACTAAAGGAGGCCATGTGTCGCGAGATTACCCACTTTGGGAAATTGGGAATCGAGGATTCATGAGTCCCGTTGACAAGAGGTCGGGCTTTCGTCTTGATAAGTCCTGACAAGAATAAGACTATGGTCTTATGAGAAGTGATCATACTAGCCAAGGCATAGCCCAGAGGGCTAATTACTGATTGAAGCCTGTTCGTCACTTTGTCTTTTCAGGACCCAGAATACCGAAGGGCATGTTCCTCTTGTTACAGAAATAGACTGTATATTCCAAATTGTGACGACTTGAAGAGGTTCATTATGGATGAACTACAAAAAAGACCCTATACTAGTCATCCAGGATACCAGAAGATGATCACGGCTACCAAAAAACAATTCTACTGGCCGGGGTTGAGGAAAGACATAGACGAATACTTGGCCAAATGCATAGAATGCCAATAGGTTAAAGAAGAACATCGACACCCAACAGGACTATTGCAACCTTTACCAATCCAAGAATGGAAATGGGAAACCATCTCCATGGATTTCATCATTGGATTACCAACATCGACCAAACAGAACGACGCCATTATGGTAGTGGTGGATAAATTGAGCAAGTCTGCTCATTTCATTCCCATCAAATCGACTTGCAAAGCAATCGACATCATCCAGGTATTAATGAAAGATATATTCAGACTGCATGGTATGCTGAAAGAGATCGTGTCTAACAGAGACACAAAATTTACTTCCAACTTTTGGAAATCACTGATGGCTGGGTTAGAGACCAAGTTGTTGTTTAGCACCGCCTATCACCCTCAAACTGACGGACGGACAGAAAGAGTGAACCAAGTATTATAAGACATCTTAAGGATGCACGTAATGCATCAACCCAAGAAATGGGAAGACTACTTGCCACTGGTAGAATTCACCTACAACAATGGCTACCAAACATCCTAGAATTCGCCGTGTAATACTCCAGTCAACTAGAGTAATCCCATAAACAAGATTTCTTTTGGACCTGACATGTTGAAAGAAATGGAACAACAAGTGACTCAGATAAAACACAATATGAAGGTTGCTCAAAACCGATAGAAAAGCTATGCAGACCAAAAGAGAACTCCACGAGAGTTCAAAACGGGAGACCATGTATAGCTCAGAGTTAGGCCCAAAAAGAGTTCCCTGAAAATGGGAGCTTGTGCCAAGTTAGCACCTTGGTATTGTGGACCTTTTGAGGTTCTAGATTGAGTGGGACCTGTAGCCTATAGGCTAGCACTTCCTCCCACCGTAAAAGCACATAACATTTTCCATGTTTCGTTATTGAAGAAATATGTACATGATGCTAACCATATAATTGTCTGGTCTTTGATCCAGGTGGAACTGGAGGGAGAATTTCTACTAGAACCTCAATGCATACTGGACAAAAAGGAAACCCGGCTTCGGAACCGAACCGTTTCACAAGTCAAGGTGCAGTGGAGACATTTTGGCCCAGATGAGGCTACATGGGAAGTGGAGGATGCCATGAGATAGGCATATTTGATTTTGTTTACTTCTGTACATGCATTTCATGTTGATAAATAAGAACATTGGGGATGATGTTCCTTTAAGGGGGAGGGAATTGTAACACTCTATTTCCCCCAGTCTGTAAAAATAACTATACTTTCCAAGAACCATGGCAAACTCAGAAATGTGAATGTATGATGTGAATGGACCTTATGAAAAAGGTCGATGAATGTAAATAATATTATGAATGTATATATTGCAGGATTGCTGAGAGGGGAAGTGCTGAAAAAGAGACCATGATGGCTGAAGAAAGGTGGTGGAAGGCACCTGGAATGGTGGCATGAACTTCCACCGAAAACCAATACCGTATTTGGTCTTCACTGGCCCAGAGAACCAAGAGTGACTCGCTGACCCGAATTAAATGTCTCACAGGCTAGTAGGTAGATGGCTCCTCAGAAATTAATGAGGGATGGGGGAGGTGAACCACCCATCCATAGGAGTCTTAGGCCTAACCAGTGCAAGGAAAGTCGCACCACACACAACCTCGCAAGAGGAAAAGGCGTGAGGGAGAAGCGTGAAGGGAGACGCGAGGGAATGTAGGAGAAGGGAAGAGGAGGAGAACTCTGGAAAACACAGAGTGAGTGATAGTAGATAAGAAGGAGAGTAACCTTCATTCTCGGTCACTGGAAAATAGATACGTAGTCTCACAACATCGTGGTCTCAGCTCGGGGGTGGCTAGTGGTAAATCCGTTGGGAGTCGCTGAGCCTACGGTTGGGTGGAAACGAGCACCCCTCTCAGCAGTTGTTGCACTTCTGGTGTTTTTCTGATAAGTGTTTTACCTCTTGTAGTTTGAAATGTATATTCTGACATTTATGCTCATAAGTTGTGAAATTGTGAATGATTACAGTATAAGACTGTTTGTGTAGTGTTTTGATCATAAATGGTAGATGTATGCTTGTAACAAAAAAACCACGCATGGCTTATGTTGATAGATAAATTTATTTATACATAAGTTGAACCAAGTTAGACTTCCAGTCTATTCTCGAGAATTTGCTTTCTCTTATCTGTCTCCAGGAATGCCTCGGAATAGATCTCTCCACAGAGATACCCTTCTTGGAAAATTTTACCAAGAACCTGGAAAAAGGACTTGAATGTGCAAGTCTTAGCAACCCTGTACGAGGAAGAACAATCCTCTTGAAATCATTAAATATTGATGTAAGGATAGGTGTCGATCGATGAACGAAATCCTGTCAGAATATCTGTGGCCATTCACGGCCATTAGATTGGTAGAAGAAACGAGGGCGTTGAAAGCCTTAACCCTTTTTCCTTTGTCTTCGTGAGTAACGAAGAAATCGGGATCATAGATCCCCAATGTCCATGAGAGTATCTGGACCGTTGGTTTTTCCACGTCTAGGAAGCTGTGGGAGAGGGCACAGTGTGGGGATCGATCTAAATCATCAGATCTCAGTTAGAAAACTCGACAACCATTGAATCTGTCAGGGGATACATGAGGGTTATGCCCCCGTGAATATGGGCGAAAGTCACGAAAGAGGAGTTGGTATCGGGATTTTGGACTTCGGGATTCTAGAAGTCCTGGTGACAAGAGATCGGGACGCTCCATGATGGAAGCCTCAAAATAGATCTGGACCGTCTGACTAAAGGAGGCCACGTGTCACGAGATTACCCACTTCGGGAAATTGGGAATCGAGGATTTGGGAGTCCCATTGACAAGAGGTCGGTCTCTCGTCTTGATAAGTCCGGACATGAGTAAGACTATGGTCTTATGAGAAGTGGTCATACTGGCCAAGGCATAGACCAGAGGGATAATTGCTAATCGAAGCCTGTTCGACACTCCGACATTTCGATACCTAGAATACCAAAGGGCATGTTCCTCTTGTGCTCACAAGTCCCGAAACTTCGACTGGTGAACTCCCAAAATGTTAGCATATGATTAAGTCTCGATTAACGAACGATATCCTCTTGGAGGATCCAAGGCCTGTAACAACCGTTAGATGTGGGGAAGGAACATGGATGAGAGTTCCTCGACCCCTATCCGCCTTTGCAAGTAATACACGAACATGATCCCTTCAGAGGATCCAAGGTCTGTAACGACCGTTAGATTTGAGGAAGAGACGCAGGCATTAATGCCACGACCCTTTTTCCCTTGCAAGAAATGGCGAGCAAATATAGGCAGCCCGGATCTGCGCACCCAGATCTGTGGCTGAGGTTTCATTTAGGAGCCCCCTTGTCGTTCTTCCTTTAACGAGGGGGGGGGTGTCCAGAATCGGGTGNGGGTCTGGAATGGTGTGTTATTGATGTGGGGCCCCCTCCTATCGTGTCACCTTCCATGCCGTTTATTCCCCCCTGCCACCTGTTCTCCACTGAACCACGTGATGGGGTCCGTTCCTTTGACCACTCACTAGCTTTGTCGAGGTTCGGCGTATGCAAAATTGACACGGCTCGACGCTCTTGTAGCACTGATTCGTGTAAGGCGAAGAAGCGTCATATTTGTTCAACCTGTGGTCATGACCCACGATCCTATGGGAGTAGACGAGGGAAGAACTAGCTTATGCTAGACCTCCATAGATATTTTGGGGATTCTGAATTCTTGAGAAATCGACAAAAAATTTTATTTTCCGTAGTGGGTGTGTGACATTCACGTTCCTGGGATCATCATCTTCATCAACATTTATATTGCAACAACCCTGTAATATTTGAAAAGGTGCAGTCCATTCTTCTTCCTCTTATTCTACTGGGAGGTTAGGTACCTCCTTAAAAATTTTCTCCCTTATAACTTGTAATACCTGATCTATTGTAGGGTGCTGACTTTCAAACAAAAATGTAGTGATAAAGTTCTAAGTCATACCGTACCAATCTGAAGTGGTGTGGCACATTTCAGCTTGTAGATACCAATTGATAGGTGTTGTATCCAATGTGTTAATGAACTTGTGCACCCATTGTTCCCGAGGAATGCTGCTCCAGGTTTCCTCATAGCTTCGCACGTGGTCTTTCAGGTAGCTCTAACCTGTATACCAAACTTCGCACCCTTCGATGTTGTCTGAAACTCGTCTTGTCATCAAAGTGCAACATTGCAACCATTCTGTGATGTTCTACTTATGTGTTCCCCACAATCTCGTTGAAGTTTCTTTCAAGGCTTCATCCAGTGCCAACAACCTTTGTTGTGCTGGTACAATTTCTTCAAATTCTAGTAAAAATGTTTCTAAAGGATTCAAACCATCAAATGTGGGTAGGTTACTTACTTTTGTGTCGATCCAACAAACTTCCCTAGTCAATCTGGCACATATTCATTCACAAAATTCATACATCTTATTCTACCAGTTCTCCAATGCTTCTTCTAAGTCTGACGAGCATGCGCTCTTACTTCACCAACTCAAGTTCCCGTCAATTATAGGATTAATGTAATCCTATTGTCTTGCTGTCAATTTGTAAATATTTTCTAGTTCATATGCACGGTCTTCTTCTCTGATTGGCTCTGTGTACTTGCGACCTTTGTTAGGGTCCAAGGGTGTAGTGACCCTAAGGCCATTACCCTCGAATGTCATTCTCCTCTTCTTTAGATAAACAACAGTTGATTTTTTGAAGGCCCAATCGACACCCAACAACGCAGGATAAGGGAAACTCTCATCCACAATCTCAATGACTTCAAAGTCTACAAATGTTCTTACCCCATCGATGTCCATAGGGACATGTTCCAGTCTTCCAAAAGGACTCACTGCCTGTTGATTAACCATTCTGAGTGTGATAGGGGAGTAAATCATCTTTGGTTTCCCCATCAGTGCCCAGGTCTGCTTCGTCATCACATTGACTTCTGATCCTAAGTCGAGGACCACATAAACTATATCATAGTCTCCAATATGAACATTCAAGTGCAGCTCCTTATTTGTGCTTCTCTTCCTTGAAACTTGGTTCACAACCCTATTCAACATATGGTCCACTCTTCCTATGTCATACTGACTTATGAGGTGTTGTATTTCTTGTACAACCTTCTCATCTTTAATTAAATCAATAACTATATATAAGAATCCTACAATCTTACTTACCTCTTTTCCCTCTTCTGGCAAGGCAGACTGATCAAACGTCAGAGGAATTCGACATTATTTCACTTATGGTTGTTCCTTCAATGAAGAGCCCCATTCTCCTCCAAATTCTCTTTGATCCTCCTCAAATGTCTGCTTCTCCCTCATTGGATCGAACAACTATGTCTTCTCTGCATCTTTTCTCACCCCTGATCCCTTTATATTCTTCTCTGGAGTCACTCTGTCTTCTCCTATAGAAGTGCCTCCTCTCGTGATAAAAATGACTCTAGGGTCCTCTCCATGAGTTTCAACTAATACTATTTGTACTTGTGGGTTCCCATCTCGTCTCTCCTGAAGCTTAGCCAGCAATGCTGAACATTCCTCAATAACATGTTTGAATGAGTCGCAGTAACTGCAAGTGGTACAAGGGTTATGAAAATCCCTTGCCAAATGACCCGGCTGGGCGTAGTTATAAAAAATGATCTTCCCTCAACCGCGAACCATACCTCCTCCTCTTCCTCTTCCTCTGAATCCACCGCGAGGGTTGAAGTTTCCTCTTCCTGTGGAATTATACTACACGGTGTTTCCTTCTTACTATACTTCACCTTGAATTTTGTATATATCCCTTGACCTTTCATGCATGAGGTCATAAGCTCTGAAATCCCTATCATCATGCCCCACCAACTTACATAACGTGAAATACAAATTTTTGGGTGTCTAGACATATTTTTTCAAATAGTAACATTCACCAGGGCGATGTCGATTTCTACATACCTCACACCAAGGTAGAGTGATGTGCTTCAATAGGTTCAGAGCTCCAGAGGCCAAGTACTCATTAAATAGGGTACAATGCTCCTTATCATGGCCCTTTTATTTGCATCTGATACACCAGATGTCTTCTCTTTTATCTTTTCCCTTTTCTTTCTTCATATCTTCGACCTGCAATGATAAGCTAGTTAGATGACTCATACCTGAGATGGATTCTCCCATAGGGGCTGATTCTAATTTCATGGTGATCTCCAATGCCTCAGCCTATGAAATGATCTTTTGTTGCATCAGAGGAACTATAATGTGTGGAAAGAGGGAAGCAATGAACCACTCCTTGTTCTATTTGTCTGGAATCTAAAAACTCAACCGGCCTGTCAAGGTCTTAATTCTCTGATCAAACTCCCAAATAGGTTCCACTACTCTTTGCTTAATTTATTTCATCTCTATAATGCACTGTGACTCTGACTTGGGTTTCTTGAATTATGTGCTCAACGCATTCTTTATATCGTTCAATGGTTTAGGTTGTGTCACCCCTTTAACAAATTTCTTGTACCAACTTAGTTCTCGGTCTCTCAAGGTGGTGATGAACTAGGTTCTCTTAACAACTTCATCATTGACATTCTTAATATTCCATATGGATTCGCATAGAAACCAATGCTGGTCGGGATCCTCAGATCCATCTCCTCTAAAGATAGGTAACCTCATCTCATCTGCCATATATCTTCCTAGACTTCTTGACTGACTAGGTACTGAACTACTTGTACCAGTGCTCTGAGTGCTCTGATAACTTAGGTTACTCTGGTTACTTAATGCTGCTAAAACAACATGAGGATTGATAGTACTTACTTCGATGGTAGGCATAGTCCCTAAAGTCTCCGATTCTTCTCACCGAGGTTCTTTAGTCTTTCCTTCCTATGCCCTAGCGGACTCTGAATACTCCTCGTTCAATATCTCTTCTTCTTCTCCACTGTAGAATCCTTCATCTTGTACTAGTGGCTCGTGATTCTCCTCAAACAAGTTCACCATAGGAACTTCTCTAAATGATCTCCCACTGTGCGTATGTCCAACCTCTATGTCGCTATCGTTGTCTAAGTTCTTGAACATTAGATTTTTTATCTGACCAACTACTGTATCTTCAAGATGTTATTCTCATGCAACAACATCTTAATCTTCAACTTAAAAAAGTGTAAAATTTTTCCTCGAGGTCCCTTAAAGAAATATCTCTCTCCTTGGCTATATGACTCTATTATGTCAACAACAAACTCAGTAATATACCCTCCAATGGTGCTATCAAACCAATGATCTACTACTTTAGACACAGCATTGTCAACTCTCTTGACCTTCTTGACCAGTGCCGCCATCCAAACCACAGGTGGTCTGAGTCTGATCTCAAACTGGGTATCTGATAATCTAGCTAGCCACTCATATAGCTCCTGATGAATTCCTCCAAAGAAAATCTCATGTATATCATTAAAGATATATCTTCCCAACCAATCCTCTGTACTAATATTAGGGTTCTTATTCTGTGCTTCTGCGAAGTCTCTCTCTTGTTCTTCTATCCTGTTTTGAATCTCTGTCTTCTATGGAAACCACCTTGACATTCCCTCAAGAAGATCCTAGTCTCGACAATGGAACCATTTGTTGGCATAGGGGCAGACCCGAGGTTCAGGTCTAACAGTGCACCAACAAGTCCTAACTACTATCCCTTTCGGCAACATCTGCAAAGCAGATGCAGTCTCACTCAAAGTAGCAATAGGGGGTTGCAGCACACAGGTGTCTACAACCAGAAGGAATGCAAAGTGGATCCAGAACAGTAACACACAACAATCTAGTTATTCCTTATCTCCTTTAAGCTTATTGCATGAGCTATATCAGATCTAACACAATAACGCAGTAACAGAATAACAGAAGTAAAATAACACAACATCAATCACACATAACAAAAGATATACGTGGTTCAACCTCTCCCTAGGGATACATCCACAAAACTCTGCTTTATAATATATTAGATGAAAGCATATAGTTCTATCTGCACTCTTAGATTGCAAATCTTCTCTCTTTCTCTCTTCTCTATCTCCCCTCTCTTTGAACCCAGTTGCGGGGTTGATATTTGCACCTAGCTAAAGATCTTATCATACATAATTCTCTCACACACAACACTTCGCTCTCTCACAATACAACAATAGAAAAATCGTGGTCAACAACTTAAACAATCATATCATCCCACGATAAACAACAACCAAAAACAACCCTTCCCCTCTCATCTAGGTATTTATTTATAAATTACATTGATTCTTGGACAACCTTAGGCTAAAACCTAGATGTTAAAACCCTAAATTCCAAAACCCTAGGTGGCTAAAACCCTAGGTCCACTTGACCCACATTTTCAGGGCTTCGCCAGCCTGTCTTTCCTTCTTTCCTGCGAGGTGCTCCAAAGCACTTGTTGGTTTCTTCTTTCGCTTGTTGAGTTGTCCATGATCCATCTTCCTTGCTGATCTGCCGTCCTTGATCTTCTCATCCAACGACTAGGTCTCCCGTACTTCGCTCCTTCTTTTCTGCTTCTTTGACCCTGTTATCACTCCAGGAAACTCTCCTAGGTTGTAAGTCGGAGATGCCTGGTAACTAACTCTTTTTTGGGAAATGTTTTCTCAATATTTGATATGGTTTTGTCGATCAAAATGAATATCCAAGGGCTGGACTGTGTTTTTAGGACTGTCTAGAAATACGAAATCTCTCAAGGCTTTCTAGTCATGTAGTCAGACAAAGTTTGATTAAATGAGGGAAGAAATAAGCTATTACACCAGATCACACTTCATACCAACAAGTACAATGGGTTTAATAACTGAGGAAATAGATTATGATCATCAACTAAAACAATTAACCAGTGAGATGACAGTCACTGCAAAATTGAATGAGCATCAGCAAAGAACTTTCACTCATAAACTATAAGAAAACAGAAGAAGAGAATCTGACCACCCAACTGAAAGAAGCTTGAAAATATTCATATAATAAGAATAAGTCTGTGTGTTACAGAGGCAGCATTATAGTATTTCCAAGCCGAACCCCCTATCAAACTCAGTTCTTAGGCTTTATAGCCTTTACAAAACATTCTCCAGATCCTCAAATCATGGATCTGGTTATACTAACTAGAATAGCAAATGCAAAAAGATAGGGAATGATCCCTCAAAACAAGGAAAAGATAATGTGCTGGTCCCCCTTCTCGTGCTTGATAGTTGGTGAAGTGGAGTTAGCCTCCCAAGGCTCGGTGGGCTTCGATATGGTACATGCAGACTCGACCTTGAAATCTTGAGATGATTCTTTGACTGTTTATATTTAGCTGATAAGGTATCTTTTGATTGATGAATTCCCTGCCACCTGTACATTTGATCTTCTTGTTGGAAAACTTTGACTGGAAAGGTGAATCGAATCCTTAACAACTGTACAAAATCTGGAGTATTTGCTGCCTTCTGTCATCTTTGTTCTCCATTAAGTCTTCAACAGATGTAATCGACATTAATGAGCTATGGACAAGTCGAATAGTTCATCTTTGGTTTTAAACAGTTGATTGCTCGGAAAATGAGTAACCAATTCCACCTGGCCAAAATACTGTGCAAAAAGAAGATCTCTCTGCCCACTCTTGCATTCTATTGTAGAAATTGCTCATGTTCCTTGTTGAACATGCAAACCATGATTGAGAAGTAAGAACAGCAATCATCAGGGCCCAGATGAGGTGACATAGTCAATGTGTAGTTTCTTGCAAATGTGTTCATATAAGTAGCCAACTCTGGAAGGTAGTTATCAAGTTCTGCACATTGTGTCTTGGATAGCATGCCTGTGTAATAATCACTCACAACATATGCCCTAGTACACTACTAGCAATGCTCTTACATATGTTTATAATATTTTTTGATCTCAGAAGAAGAAAAACATCCTGCATTGAAGCAAGCACTTTCTTAATCACAATCAGGCAGATGAATACTTTGTAACTGCTTACTGGTAAGCATTCTTTCTGATATTCATAAAGGTGTTGAGCTTGATAGGCTGCCAAGGATAGCTCAAAATGTTCCTGCTGTAGATTACAGCCTTAGATCTATTTACCATTCTCTTATTAACATTATGCTGAGCCTCATAGTAAACCGATAGTATCCGTTCGCATGTGAACACTCTGTTTGGAGTATCAAATGAAGATAACTTTGTTGCAAG
>SNQJ01S0045881.1:21593-50856 GCA_010110895.2 Picea sitchensis
TAATGAGCTATGGACAAGTCGAATAGTTCATCTTTGGCTTTAAACAGTTGATTGCCCGGAAAATGAGTAACCAATTCCACCTGGCCAAAATACTGTGCAAAAAGAAGATCTCTCTGCCCACTCTTGCATTCTATTGCAGCAATTGCTCATGTTCCTTGTTGAACATGCAAACCATGATTGAGAAGTAAGAACAACAATCATCAAGGCCCAGATGAGGTGACATAGTCAATGTGTAGTTTCTTGCAAATGTGTTCATATAAGTAGCCAACTCTGGAAGGTAGTTATCAAGTTCTGCACATTGTGTCTTGGATAGCATGCCTGTGTAATAATCACTCACAACATATGCCCTAGTACACTGCTAGCAATGCTCTTACATATGTTTATAATATTTTTTGATCTCAGAAGAAGAAAAACATCCTGCATTGAAGCAAGCACTTTCTTAATCACAATCAGGCAGATGAATACTTTGTAACTGCTTACTGGTAAGCATTCTTTCTGATATTCATAAAGGTGTTGAGCTTGATAGGCTGCCAAGGATAGCTCAAAATGTTCATGCTGTAGATTACAGCCTTAGATCTATTTACCATTCTCTTATTAACATTATGCTGAGCCTCATAGTAAACCAATATTATCTGCTCGCATGTGAACACTTTGTTTGGAGTATCAAATGAAGATAACTTTGTTGCAAGAAGATCTACTGTTACCATATCATCTTCAGCTTCACAATTTGCATTTTACAGTCTCGTGATCTAACACAGGAAATGAAAAAGAATCAGAGGCAAGTGCTTCATTCCAATTAGTTGGTCCTGCTGCCAATACTTGAGAAATTGTTAGCAAGTGTAAATCCACAGAAGCATCAAAATAACTGTTGTTTTCTATGAGATTTGAAAGAACCGGTACAGTTGTTGGTCTTGAAAGACCTTCTCCATTTTGCTCTGCAGTCTCTAACCCTCATCTTTCAACAAAAGATACCATGCTAACTAACTCTCAAACTCGTTATGATAAGCTGTATTTTCCTGAATCACGCCTGGTTTTAGTGGAGTCGTGAGATAATATGCCAAAAAAAAACTATGGAACCCTGGCCATCATTCTAGCCATAAGTGTATGGCTTCAAATGGCATTGCAGAATATTTTCCCGTATCGCTGCCTGGATTCGCTAAAGTCCTCTGAGTATCTCCTTGATCCGGCAGGAGAAACAGGGTGGTGAACCCTATTCCTTGAAAGGACACTCGGCATGGGAACAGAATGTGACTAGAAGATGCCAGCTGGTCAATGTTGTGGCGAAGTGAGATCCGAGAAGAGTGATCAGCACCTTGTTGTTGTGCTGGATTAACATAACCTTCCACGCGTCCTTCCATACAGAATCAAAGAAAATAAGCTATATGGGGACTGTTGGTTTATCGATTAACATCTAGCTTGACATTGGAGCGTATTTGGAAGCACGATTTTTTTAAAATTTGCTCATGAAAACATTTTCGGCAGCTAAAGTCATTCTGGCAAACGCAATCCTTGTAGGGCACTGGCATCTGCGATATCAAAGGATAAACACGACCATGCAAAACAAAACACTGATGAAGAAAATGTGTTATTAATTTGGTGAAATGCCTGGCTGATTAATGGCTTGATTCGTGGCTGAATCTGAGGTCTGACCTGGGAATTGATTTGTTGTATTGTGGTCTCGACATTTGTCGTGTGCAAGAAAAGTTGTTTTGAGTGAAATCGGGACTTTCCCCAGCGCATAGCTACTATTTCATTACCCGTTAGCTGTGGAAAGTGATAGCTTTCAATAGCTAACCCACAAAAAATTAAAAGGAGTGCACTGTTGAAAGCTGAAATAATATTTTTTTTAAAACCAAGACTCGCAGAAATGAAATTTTTGACTCATCCTATCATTCAAAATGATGGTGCTATTTTGAGGGATAAAAGACCCACTTCGACCCAATCTCAGTCATTGTGCCTTCCGCGCAGTTCGTAACTTCTCCTTCCTTCTTCCTTGTTCTTCTCTTTCTTCCTTATTCCATACCCAAGGGCCAACACTAGAAAAGTGAATGTGTGCAAATGGTGACAAGAGAGAAATAAATGAACACGTGATTTTTAGATGTTTTCCCTTCACAAAATAGTATAACTCACAATTGCATGTAATCAAATAAACATCATACATAAATAAACTGTAAAATAAATAAGCATGTGGATAGGTGGATTTTTCCGCATGGGGGAAAAATAAAAATAAATGATCTTTTCATAAAAGACCTATTGTCCTTCCTCTCAATTTAGCACTAGGCCTTCCAATAGCACTCGACAGTGGGGTCTAAATCCACCGGAAGAGGAACTAGTGAAGGTTGAATTAGTCAGTTTTAATGAGGGGTAGAGGGTGCATATCCTGAAAGAGCTGGCAATATTTCCCAATAGCCACACAAAATATGACCAAGGTGTGATTTCAGCCCATAACCGCCACCTAGGTAGATATCCCATGTTTGGCCACTAAGTACCTCGGTCAAAGTGCGACATTTAAGTTTTCTGCCTAAAACACGGGGCACGGGCTGGATACCCTCACAAGAGTTGGGTGACTCAAGAAGGGATGCGCATAACAACTAGACCTCAGCCTTTGACCCTTCACGGGTATCTCCCTACCTTATGGTATAGGAACACTTGACTTGGAGGATTTGAAAGATCCCTATTCTCAATTTCTATTGTTTCAAAATGTGAGAACCTGATAATGGGGGGTTATTTGGATGCCTACCCACAAGATCCTACCTAGACTAAAAGATTTCTTTTAGGCACCTCATGTGGAGGAAAATTTAGTGTGTTAGAAATTTTTTAGACGGAGTAGGCTGAGAGATTGGGGTCATGGACAAACCTCGTTTGAATTTAATTGGTGTGGATAATTTCTAAAGAAGTAGTCAGATCTTTTAGAGTTCATTTGAAGTACTTTGTGGGTACTTAAAAAGAAATCTCACTTCGACCTCCACTATTCCAATAGAAATTATGTGTGTGATGAGTGTCTTTGTGTGCAAGAAAGTGAAAATTGTGCATTTTTTTTTTTAAGTTAAGTGTAAGATTGTAGCATGTGGACTTCTTGGGTCCTTACAAATCTTCTTACCTAGCTTACTAAGTTATTTGGTACAAGCTTGCGGAATATTTAAAGCCCTAGAGAACTAGCAATGTGGACATATGGGTCCGTACTTGATCCTTTAAACTCCCTAGAATGTTGTCTATACTAGAAAATATTTTGAAACTATCCTAGGATTGTAGACATGTGGGCATGTATGGGCCCTTACTTGATCTTTCAAAATTTCCTATATTGTTGTCTAGACTAAGAAAGATTTTTGAAACTATTCTAAGATTGTAAGAATGTGGGCATGTATGGGCCCTTACAAAGCGTTTAGATAATTTTCAAAACTAAGAGGTACCCAATGGGGGTTTTGTCCTCTCCTAATGATTTAAGGGAGAAATATTTCCTTTTAACTAATTTTTCTGATTCTCGAGATCACACTTGGGTGCGGCGGAAGAGCATACTTGAGGGTTAAAATTGATTTCTAGGCCCAAATTAGTTGATTGTGTTTGAAAAAGAAACAACTTTAACTCAAAGTTTTAAATGCCAAATGAGCCATCCATGTGGAAACAAAGCAAAGAGAAGAATTGTGATTCTTTTTACCCCTATGTGATTATGTTAGCTAACCTTTTTTGTAATAAAGGACTCTAAGTGAAGTGTGATTTCTTTACAAAGTGCATGAATTAAAATCTAAAGGCAAGGGGCCCTCAAACCACTAAAAAAACCCTTACAATTTGCCAAAAAACTGAAATTGTGCATGGGCTGTAGTTCTGTCAGTCGTGCCAAGTGTGATCTCGAGAATTGGTACAGAGGAGGTGGGTTTAAAGGACAGAACATAAGCAATACACGTGCCGAAAAGGATAGGGGTAAACCACAACAGACGAAAATGACTGCAGAAATCAACTCTAATCTCAGGTATGCTATATAAGCAAATATGCTAATGAGGCAAGATAAAGAACCTACCTCGTCCTGGCGTTCGATGAAGTCCACTGTTGAGCACTTTACCCAAATAAATACACTTGCAACTTGTCCTCAGCAACCAAGAAACGCAAGCATATGGTGAGAATATATAATGTTAGCACATTCAATAGCATAATCCATCAACATTCATAACAAATATGCCCATGGAATAACAATTCAAATATTTGCAAGATATTATTTGGATGAGAAAAGAGTATTTCTATTAACATGTAATCAACATAAGTGAATGAATTACAAACTTCTGTGTTGACACGGTTTGGAACCGAGAAACTAAGTCCCTTCTAACTGGGCCTCCACCACTTCAATCCTCCACCAAAGGCAAGCTCATATAAGAGAGACAATGAGGTTCTCAATCAAGTAGAGAAGAGTTTGGGGGCTGAACAATGTGTTCAAAATTAAAAGGATAAAGGGATGCAGACTCAATATGAAGTGAATAATTTCTCTAGATTAACTTTGCTCTCAAAGTTGAATTCTTCTCCTCTTTTCCATAGCTCAGATTTGGCTCATTTATAGTCTTCAAGTGGAACTGAAGGGCCGATTCAGAATGTTTCCAGTATGTGGAAGGTCAAGGATCATGGATCTCGTGATGTGACATGGATATCCGACACCATTTTTTAATTTTGGGCACAAAACCTGATATATGCGGGCTATAGTGGTGCAACCTGCATATACACATGTTGTATAATAGGTAGGGCACATATATGTGGAAAACTATTGTTTTTAGCTCTGGGATTTGCAAAAAGGGACTTCAAGTCTACATAGGGAAATGGTAAAAGGCCTTCTGAGAAAATTTGCATAAGATGAGGCAAATCTTGCTATAACAGATGCCCCCTAATGTGTGAGGTTAGAGGAGTATCTATGATGGCTAGAATACATTATAATACCCAAAAGTGGAGTAAGGGGGACCTAGCTGGAATAACTAGTTGCTCCTGCAAATATTACAATATGTACTGACTTTGTGCACATGGATGCCAATTTGAATTACACTGTAGATCAATGTGAAAATATACCAAACATCTGTTCATGGCCATGAATAGGAAATACAAAGGTGGATACATGCCAAAGGATGTCATAATCAAGAACAAGGCCCAATACAACTAGTCTCAAAATCAATTTGAAGATATCTGTATACAATGGAGTATAATTTGATCTCCCATGATCACTGAAGTCACATAGGTACTGGTCCAATGAAAGATAGAAAAAACTCAGTAAAGCTGCGACTATGAACTGATGTCTTCAAGTCTTCTACACAATCCTCCAAAGGTGCAAGTATACATCGTGTGAATAAATGAGTTGAGGTCGAGCACAATAAGATTTCATTTGATTACCGATCATTGAAGTATACCATTAACAAACACGAGACAACATACCGATAATGAAAGTAGGTATTAAGGCACCGAGTACATTCTTACAAGTGTGAATAGAGGTGTCAGGGTCTTACAATTGAAGAATCCATCTATCATGAGACACTGATGTATTCCCAACTGTCGATGGCAAGAGAACCTGCCACTAATGACTGCAAGCCTCTAGGTGCTCATAGGACTCTAGGTCTCGTTTCCATAATAGATGGTTTGAAGTTGATGGAAGGAGACCCATTGAAAGGAGAGCATTGAGGCATGTCTCATCATTCATCACGAGGAACAAAGAAGAAGCTTCATGATTTGGAGGAAATCAGACGAAGAACATGTTCATGAACCAACGACCATGTGCATCTTTTGTGTGTTCCAGATGTAAGCGGTATGTAGAAAATACCCTCTGAATAACAACCAATAAGGAAAACTGCTGAAAAAGGCAAGGAAACCACCAATAAGGCTAATGGCATCCAATACACTGCATGAATCCCAATGTGCAAATACATTTCTTTCCTTTGAACACAAGGGAAACCACCCAGTCAACAACCAATGATGAAATGTCAACTGCTGGGTTCAAGGTTACCTACCAATGATGAAAGTAGGACCAAGGTGCACAATAAGACTACAACTTCATGTAATTTTGAGACACATTGAGGGTATGGCCGACATGCAAAGTCAATAGTTCTGAGGAATGGAAAACACAAGTTGATAGACATCCTTTGAACAAGAGCATGAGACATATGGAAGACTCTGGCAACATAGACTCAATGATGAAACTTTGAGATGCAGGAGGCATCTATCAAAATCTCCTGAGGGACTAGAAGAGTAACCAGTCGGGGGAGTAAACTCTCTGTAATGAGCTCAACTTCCTAAGGTCATGCTAAACCCAAAATTTTGATGACAAGTGGACTCAAAAATTTTGTGCTCTATTCAAATGCAACACGACTACTGCAAAAATAAACTAATATTATTTTCCCGCCCATATTTTTTTGTTTTTTCATAGTCAAATGAATGCTACGATACAAAGGAAGAAACGAGTATTGCAAGTAAGCAATATAGTTCCAGTAGTGGAACATACCTTGCTCAATGCAAGGAGGTGCATGCGGGAGATGGACACTCGAGGGAATGTTTCCTCTTGGGTATAGGGTGTCAAGTTGCAAAGGATATAAACAAGGATTTGCTTGGTTGATGATGCAAACTACTGAGGTGAAACGCTTATAACGCAAAAGTGAGAACCGTAAATAGGCTCAATACTTGATCCAAATTGGATCCAGGAGGCTTCCCAGGTCCAGAAAAGGCTCAAAATTAAAGTTCTCGGAATTGAATGAAACCAATTCCATTGCGATCAGCTCATCGCGCTGATCCTAGCCATATATTTACTTTCTCAAATGGACGTTGTATGCGAGAGTTATCACACTTTGACTATTTTCCCAAACATGTAAAAATTCAATAGGTCAATAGGAAAAAAAGTCAAAGATAATGTGAGCATGACATCATCATGCTGATGTAGCATTGAGACATGTTGCAACACAATAGTAGTTTGACTGGGCAGAGGGAAGATCCACTCAGCAGTTGACAAGTGGCACTATTCAACAAATGAAGAGGTGCTACGTGGCCCAGACATGGGCTGCCACGTGACACCCTATCACTTGATAATAGTCTAAAAGTTTTTGGGGCTCATGGGATTCGAACCCATGACCCATTATTTGAGCGCATGCCTTGGGAAAGGTTCATTATCCAATGCGCCACATTGAGACTTGCGTATTAAAAACCCACTTTAAACTATATAAATGCGATGTAATATATATGTGGGGCGAAAGGGGGTTTGGGCTAATCCCCAGCCCATGGTTTGATTGAACCACATGACCACAAAGATTCAGATGCGAGTGCCTTTCCCCTAACCACCCAGGTGGATATTTGTAGCACTGTCCACCATATGTAATAGAGATGGAACCACAGGGCTAGGAACACCCCAAGGGTGCGGTCCTATACCCTAACACCACATGACCATGGATTTTGGAGAAGGGGCTAGCACACAGCCCTTTGAGCTAGCACTTGGCCACCTAAGTTGCATGTGACCCTATTTTTAGTAGCGTGCGCCAGAGATGGGGGATAAAGCCCAAATAATGTGCATAAAGTGGGTTATATCACTTTAGAATAGTGATTTTAATTGATTTTATGACTGCTTTTGGAGGATTTGGCCCATTTTTGGGGGATATTGGGCCCTTTTTGAGGCCAGATCTTGGGAGGAAGTTGGGGGATGATAACCAACTTCAGATCTATATAAACCAGACCTTCTTGAGTCCATGGAGGAGATTCATAGTAGAGTTATGCTGAAGGAAAGCCAAGCCAAAGCCATTTTTATGCAGGGAAGTTGTTGAGGAGCGCACCTTTGTGGGCCATTTCTGGGAGCTTCGGTCATGCATTTTGAGTGGCGTTTCTTCTGTTGGGTTATTAAGATTTGGGAGAACAAGACCAGATCAATTTTGTAACCTTTTGACAATAATGTGATTTACTTATTGAGCTTTGAACATAAATAAGAAAGCCTCACCCACTAAGACAAAGGCCCAGAGATGTAGGCGAGATTGCCGAACTCCGTTATCACATTGGTGTTATGGTTTGCTATTTTTTATTGATTCATTTCAGTTCTGTACATGTTTATATGGCTGTGATATATTCTCATATCTTCTTCCTCTTTCATTAAGCTTCTTAATTGGTTAATCAACACATGCTTAATAACTCAACCATAGTCGTTTAAAAGATCTTTTTAGATCAAGTGGTATCAGAGCTAGTTGACATTTGGATTTGAGTTTTGCATGTTAACCAAGGAAAAGCTACAGCATGGTGAAGATGATATTGTTAAAGAGAATCCATTGATTGGATTGAGAAAGAGAACTTCTCAAAGCGAGAAGATTCCATCGGAAAAGGGACTTTCTCTTGATGAGAAAGAGTTTCGAAAAACTTTCTTTGCTATGTCGGAGATGATGGAAATTTTGTATGAGGATTACTTGGAATGGAAAAGACCAAATCTGGGTGAATCTTCAAAGGGAAAAAGTGAAGAAGGAGAGGATCCTCCTCAAATTCCTCCTTCACCTCCATCATCACCTCCTTCTTCCCCTTCTTCTTCAAGTTCAAGTTCTAAATCTAATGCAAAGAAACATGTTCATAAACATAAGAATGAAATGCTATTAATAAAACTTGATGTTAAATTCGAATTACCCATATATGACGGTGAAGTTAATGCATAGAAAATTGACAATTGGTTCAGACATATGGAGGTCTATTGCAATGTGCAACGGATCAAGGATGAGGCCACACAAATCAAGTTTGCATCATTGAGATTTGCAGGCACAACTCTCATCTGGTGGCAAAGTAAGTTGCAAAACATAGCGCAACAAGTGGGTAATGTATTTCCATCATGGAAAAGTTTCATTTTTGCACTTAGGAAACAATTCTATCCTTTGGGTTATAAAGAAAAAGCATTAATTGAATGACAATCTTTAAAACTAAGAAAAGGACAAACAATGCAAGAGTATACAGATGGCTTTCGAAAAATGGCATTGATGTTAGATATCCCTTTACATACACAAGAAACCCTTATGAAGTATATAAATGGTTTACTTGCACATATTAGAAACACTGTATTCATGTTTGGACCCACTAACCTTGATGAGGTTTCTATTCAAGAAACATACATTGAAGCAGGGAAAGAAGGTGTATTAGGGGAATCGTCTTCAAGGAAAGAGGACAAGAGGAATTGGATAGGAAAAAAGGCAAGTTCAATGGAGAGAAAGGAAGAGAAGCCCTCTTGCAAGCATTGCAAGAAAGAGGGGCATGATGAGGACCGTTGTTGGCAGTTGCATCTAGAGAAGAGGCTAAAGTGGTTCAAGGAAAAGAAATGGAGGCAAACAATGGCAACGACAAAATGACCCACAGACTTGGGATCAAATTTAGGTGATGAATCTAAGGTATCATTGGTTGGTATGACAGGTAAAATTGGTGAAGGCATTGATTGTAGAAGTAACTTTTTTCATATAAGGGTAATCATGTGACACACTAAGATAGACACATTAATCGACAGTGGATCTCAATCTAATCTAATCTCATAATAATTGGTTAAGCAATTGGGGTTAAAAACACAAGTACATCATAAGCCTTACACACTTAAATGGATAAGCAATCATCATCAAATGCACATAACAAATCAATGCACAATCAAATTTTCAATTTCATCTATGTATGTGGACGAAGTAACATATGATGTAGTGTCGTTAAGTGAATGTGGAATGGTCTTAGGTATTCCATACTTGTTTGATCATAAGGCAATCTTCTATAGGACAAAGAATCAATATCAATTAACCAAAGCAAGTCAAGATTATGTGGTTCATGCTCATCATGTTAAGGAAAATAAAAGTCATCAAACTATGGAATAATTAAAGAAGGCAGTTCAAGCAAGAAACAAACCAATAATTGTTTCAAATGAAGTAATCGATCTTAAGCAAGAACATGAAATGATTGTTGAATGGAAAATCAATCACAGTATGATTCAAGATAGGCTCATGTTGTGCAAATATTACAAGTATATCAGCTCATTTGCAGTCATCTTTTTGATGCTATCATTAGTAATGTTTTCTACATGGATGATATTAGCTTCAGTAAAATGTGACAGGGTTTAAATGGCTAACAATATGCTGTTAGTTGTCATGATTGTGTTTGAGTTGATCTTGATGAGACAGGTGCACAGGACAGAGTTCAGAGACATAGGACAAGCCGGGTGGCCTATCCCGAACTTGGTGACTGGTCAGTAACCTTTTTGGGACCAAAATATCCTTTAGTAGGGAGGTGTGATCCAGAATTGGATCCAGGAGGCTTCCGAGGTCTAGAAAAGGCTCAAAAATGAAAGTTCTCAGAATTGAATGAAACCAATTCCATTGCGACAAGCTCGTCGCACTGATTCCGACTGTTATCACTCTGTAAATTCCCAAAGGTTGTTATGAGTTAAGAATAAAATCATTAGAGGTAACCCTAACCAATTGCTTCGAAACTGAAAGCTAGCCCTACCAGTTTTAGAGAGGGATCTCTCTGTTAGTTTTAGATTTGTTTGAGTTTTCAAATATTTTAGGCTAGTTAAAAAGATTGAAACCGAGTTGTTTGTATTGTTTTTGAATGAAATGGCTGAATGTCACTTAAACTTCCATTGGGCTACGGGGTCTATTTTTAAAATATAGAAGTCAAAGACAATTTTACAAGATTTGTTTCACAGGGCGAGATAGTGCTAATGCTGAATTATTTAGAAATAAAAATGGCGTATTGCTGAAAAGATGAGATATCAGTTAATAACAAAAAAACATTTAATAATTTCTTTGTTATAACCTCGGAATAAAAACATTTAAATCTATAAACGATTAAGAACAGAGTACGTGAAGGTAACTTTTGCAACTTTAACTTCTTTTAAAGATCAGATTCAGAAAGACAATATGGTAACTGAGAAGGAAAAAACTTGTACACAGATAAAAGGAACTTCACCAACAATTGACACGCAGGAATCCTATGAAACTTCTCTTTCTATTACTGAAACGACTTCTTGATAAAAATTACAACAACTAGAGCTTGCTTGGGTGTAAAGATCAACAACCCTCAATACTTCTAAGTGGGAAATATTTATAATAAAAGTTACAACGACCCTGTCATAAATGGTCAGGACGTGATGGATTCTAAATTTAACTAACTAACTCAACAAGATACAAAACTTTAGGGACTGTTAATGATGTGTCGAATTCTTCAAGATGATTTTGGGGACAACCATTGGTGAGTCATCTGCACGACTTTGTCTGGTCTAATTGCTGACTGGACTTGAACACCTCATCTCCTACTTGATCAGATTGCATAGCTATTCCCATCATAGCTGATTGGGAATAGTGAATTTGAGTAATCTTTGGTATATTTCATCCATTTCTGTGTACTTGGCAAAAGTTGGCCCGATGATGAAAATGTACCGAATCTCATGTTGTATGCTGATGTTTGGCTGCAAAGTTTCTAAGAACGCATTACCTATTATGCTGCCCTGTATTCCTTAAAATTTTGAATTATCTTTGGCCACCATGGACAACATCTATTTATAATCAGGAAGGGTCATTAACTTATCATTTAGGACCATTAAGTCCGAGAGACCTTTCTTCTGTAGAGCTTTGATCTTACTGAAAAATATTTGAACTCCTACGTCCATAGTCTGGACTTTCTCTTCCAACTGCAGCATAAGCTCTCTCTTGGTCAGAACCCTCTTGACTTCAAAGATGGTTTTTGTCTTGTCCTCAATCTTCAAATCTTCTAATTCTTCCTTGGTTTTTGAATTCAGGAATCTAATGATCTCAGTGGCTTCTGTGGGCATTTCTCCTAGCTCTCCTTTTATTTTTTCGATAGCCTGCCTGCTCCTCTGTACCAGTTCCTTTTGCTCGAACATGATTTGCATCATAGGACATATTTCATTTATGGATTTGGAGATATCCATCCATTTTCTTACCACTGATTGCTTTCGAAGATACTGCAATTCCTGTTTGAGTTTGTCTGATGTTTGCTTCTCCATGGAGTAGCTTGTTTGGTAGGAGGACTTGAGTTGCTGAAGATCCTAAAACTCCTTTTTCAGTGTGCTAATCTCTGTCTCCTGTAAGTCCATTTATTCCATGGATTTAGCTAATTCCATTGTCTTTTCTAGAGATGTCATTGGAGTTACTGAGGGAATTTTTTCTATGGGGGTTTTTTCTACCGATGCCGTGCTTACCCCGGCGAGTGGAACTGTGCTCAATGGAATGAATTCCATAGGCATTGATTGTTCTTTCTCCTTCACTAATCTTTTCAGTTCTACTTCCATCTCTTTCAACTATGCATTCTGCTCCATAATCAACTTGAGCATATCGTCCTTTTCACCTTCTGTCTCAGCTATCTCCTTTTCCTGTGTATCTTCCATTGATGATACTTTCAGTTGTTTCCTGAGAGATGCTATATCTGCATTTTTCTTTTTAATCATCTCTTCGACTACTTTCACATTAGAGGGGTCACACCCGATCTCGAGGACCAATTCTTCCAACCATTTAATTTTATTATCTTTCGCAAAGGATGATATATTTTCTAACTTTAAGTGTGTTTGAACATTGCTCAGAGAGACCTGAAGTTTAGTAGTTGACGTAGAGGCAGTTTCGAAAGTGGAGAAAACCATTTCTCCAGTTTGCCTGTGCAGATCCATTTGATCAGTAGGGTGCACATCTCTGGTGTGGAATTCTAATGTTTCCCTTTTGTAGTCAATGATTTCCTTTGAGTCGGGCATCTGGGCCTATAGAAAATCCATATGCATTCTACCCTTCTCTGTATCAAACCCAGACAATAGTCTGTGCTGTGCTGTGGATGTCTACTTCCAAAATTGAGCACAAGTGTTATTGGTCAGCATTTGATTTCTCTTCTTGATCAGGTCATATTTCGCAAAGATACTCAATTTGACGCCTCCTTGTTTTGGTTGGTTGATTAATGAAGTATCCGTCTGCTTCTTGGATGAAGAAGAATGTGTGATCTACTGGCTACTAGTGATAAGCGGTGACTGATCATTTTTCATAGCTGTATCGGATTGGGTTCCCTTTTCACTAGCTGTGTCAGTTGTAGGAGTGGGTTTCGGCCTCTTGGTGTATAATTGGAAATCTTCAGCCGAGACTTCGGTGACAGAAGGTGACGAATCCTTCTTGGGCCTTTTCTCCTTTGGAAACTGCGGCATGTTTGTTTGTGAGACAATAAGAGAAGGAGACTGCTCTTCTGTCTCTTCCAGAGTTTTCTCCTCCCACTCCGTTTGATTTGTGAATTTCTCGATTTCTGGCTTGAGTGAATGAACATAGGAAATGTTTTTATTCTTTACCCTCATCTCCGAAATGATCCCGCAAGGGTCATATTGCCATAGGAAACTAATGTCAAAATTCATTTCCTTCAGAAACCTGTATGCCTCTTCCCCGACACCTTGGTTATTGCAGATAAAAGATCCTATTAGCCCTTTAATTCTGAGTTGTTGTTTCTTCTTCAGAGACACAAAGTGTATTTTGTATGAATTTATCATATGTCTTATGTATTCCAGGGAAAATATCCTCACGGGTAAATACTTGGGCAACCTGTATGGAGCTAACTCGCATCCATATATCTTGATCTCAGTGTAATTTTGGTAAAGATACCAATCTCCAGTTTTTGCAAGGTCCGAGAGGTGTAAAATCCTCTGAATTTCCTCATTTATTCTTGTTTCTGGTCTGCCACTAAGCATGCTCACCACTGGGTGGTAAAACTGCTCGATGAACTGTTTAAAACTGAACTCTATGGAATTTCACCTGAGCAGCGAAGTCCAAGATGTCACCTCCTGCGGCTTCCGTCCTTGTCCATTTTATGCATCGAGAAAGAGAACCTATCTGCCTGAAAGAAAACGAACATGTAAGCCAATATGGAGGAGTACCAGAACATTCCCTCTGTGATGAATTTTGAGAACTGCTTGTGAATGTTGTCCTTTAAAAAGGTGTTGTAATTGAATTGAGTGGTGGGTGTTTCCTCAGTAGAGAAAATGGACAGAAAACCTAATATAGATTCATCCACCCATTCGTCTGAAAAATAACCAAGCAGGCAACAGAGTTATGAGATAAATTGGTTTTCCTTTTTTGAGAACAGGGAGGAATGATACGGGGGATTTGATTTGGGAAGCTGAGCGTCTTGTGGGAAGAACAATTCAAATATCTGGGCTCTTTGAGGAAAATATAATTTCTGGTATAACTCTGTTATGGTTTCAAGATTGAAAGGGGAGGCAGATTCAGTTCTGGGTATCTGCATCATCTGATCAATGGCCTCTGGTGTGATGAAGAAAAAAGTTTCTCCTGATGAAGAGACAATGTCTCTCTGGTCAGAAAGGTAGTGGGCCTTGCATTTGAGGGAAAATTTAGGGAAATGGTGGACCTGGGGGAAAATATATAGAGGAAGATTGGACTCCCAGATCGGGATTTCATCATTCTGATCTAAGAAAGTGTCTTTGAGTCATGAATGCAGCTCCGCAAAATCAACTTCACACCTTGTATTTGATATTAGATGATATTTGTCAGCCAATGGGATCTTGTCAAGGTCGATCGGAGGAGGGAGGAAAGGATTTCCCCCAACCTCTACTTTCTTGGACTTTGGCGCCATAGCTGTGAAGAATACTTGCAATTCAAATAAAAGTTAGTGGTAATGGTTGTGGTTGGGTTGTTGATTGAAATAGAGAGGGGACAAGGAAACTTCTAGGGTGAGGATAAGAGAAATAATGGGTGAATGAAAGAGCAGGGCTATTTTTGGGTGAATGGATAACCGTTGGGCGTGGGGACAGATCAACAGGCCTAATGGGAAAGTTAACCTGTAATAAATGGCCAATGGGTCATTGGGGAATTGAGAGGGCAGATGAAAAATGGGTGACGAGTATGACCTGGTGATGTGGAGGGTGTTGATTGGAGACCAGTAATGGTGAGGGGACTTGTGACAGGTGAAACATGGGGGATGGACTGACAAAGTTATGAGATAGGACTCTTAGGGGAAGAAAGTGGAAGTGATTTCATGATACAACGATGGTATGCTAGGGAAGTGCAATAGATTCCTGCCACGTTAGAGTAGGGGGCCCGCCAAAAAACCATTTCATTCTGAACCCCCCCCATCGTTAAAAAGAGAATGGTTGGGGGGGTCCAAAAAACATCGACAACCATCCATTCGCAAGCCTGATGCTGGATCATAGAGATGAGCACTTCCTTTAATGAACTTTCCGGACCCCCCCTCCACCGTTAAAGGTAGAACGGTCCGGGGGGGTATAGAATTATATCTCGACTGTGGATCGGGGTGCCAACGCCTCAACCGTCCAAATCTAGTTTCTTGTTACTCACCATTCTAGACCCCCCCCTCCGTTAAAAGAAGAACAGTCAGGGGGGGTCTAGAATCATATCCCAACCGTTGATCTAGGCATCACTGTCTCGGTCGTTCATCTATGCCCTCTCTTTAATCTGCGAGTGCGAAATCATTTTTGTAGTGGCGACTTAGGCTTGTGGCCTTTTTGTGGGTTTGCTTGGCTTTTCCTGCTTTTGACACCATGGGGGTCAGGTAGCATACTTTCAAACTTCAAGGATATGAATCAACATAGATCATCCTGCATGTTTTATTAAAATCAAGCCAACTAACCTATGCTCTAACCTTAGTTCTAACCTAAGTTCTAACCTTCTTCCATATCACATTTAGCCCATATTAAACTATTGGACTAAGAAATTACTCTACCTAGGGGCTATTTGACCAAGATTAGGCAATTTGGTCAAATTTATTCTCTATCTGGCCTATTTACTTGACTAAGTTTAGACAGTTTAGCCAAGCTTATTCATTAATCCTATCAACATCAATTTAAAAGGACTTGGCCATGCTTAGACTATATGGACCAAGCCATTGTTATTGCATGGGACTTCATTTAATTTATTTTATGCCCTCTTTTATTCTTTTCTCATTTTCTTTTCTTTTCTTTTTTTTTCTTTCTGTAGTGGTCTCTACAAGTCAAAAACATTGAAGGGACAAAACATACAATCAATAGTTGATCCTATAAATTATAGGGTTATAACAGTGGCTCTACCTGGGGATGGTATCCTCCTTGCGAGATGCCAAGAATCATGTTTCTTATAATCTTAAATAATTTCCTCTAGGGCCTCTTCTGTTATCTGACTTGCTTTATTCTGAAAATGTTGATCACATTTGCAGTGTCTTAGGGCCTTCTCCGTGGGATTCAAACACCTGAACAAAAACACCTACACCTAAAGACTTGGAAAAGAAATGGTATTTACAATGAAATGGGATGGTGATCTCTCTATTGAGGTGGCAAGTAATGCTTCAACATCCTGCCATTTATGGGTCCTCCTGGCAGGTCTGATCCGTCATGATTAGCAAGTAGAAAAACATTATTTCCTCTGAAGGCCTAAATGGTATAAGGACCCTTCCACAAGCTATCAAACTTTCCATGTTTACCTTTATCTTCATTTCTGGAGTCCCACCTTAAAACTAGATCACCTAATTCGAAGTTATCTTCTTTGGTTCTCTTGTCATAAATCTTTTTAATATTTTCCTGGATCACTTGAGTTCTATTGTAAACTTCTTCCCTGGATTGCATTAGGTGGATCATTTGATTTATTCTTCGCTGGAAACCATTTGGTTCTTCTTGTGTTTCTTGCAATAGTTTCATGACTGGAACTCCTAATGAAAGGGGGAAAACTGCCTCAATGCCATACACCAACTGGTATGGAGAGATACCAATCAATCTTTTGGTGCTTATTCTGTCATCCCAAAGTGAGAAAACCAACTTATTATGCCATGTTTTCTTGTTTTCCTGCAGTGTCTTTCTGATAATGTTCACCAGACTTTTATTAGAAGACTCGGCTAGCCCATTTCCATGTGGATAATAAGCCATCGAGTGTCCCAAAGTAATATGATATTGATTACAAAAGTCTATGATCTTTTTGGATCTGAAAGCCGCTGCATTATCAGTTATAATTTTTCTTGGGCATCCAAAACGAGACAAAATGTTAGTTTCTAAAAACTTGATGATGACAGAGTCAGTAGCTTGCCTACATGCTACAACCTTGATCCACTTGGTCAAGTAGTCTGTGATCGTGAGGATCCATTTATGTTGGCTCGAAGAAGGAGGATGTATCTCACCAATGAGCCCCCATTGTTGGAAAGGAGATTTGACAGAGATGGGTTTCATTGGGAGTGGTAGAAGCTTCCTTTTGCCTTCAAAAATCTGACACTGGTGGAAAGAGGTAACCTTTTGATGAACATCAGCAAACAGAGTAGGCCAGTAAAATCTTGAAGAACTTTGTTAGCTTGACATTTTAACAAGCAATTAAGCAAGATACCACCAGGATATTTCCAATGGAGATTGCCTTCCAGAATACAAAATTTCAATGCTTTCAACTTAATAAATCTATCTTTGGTCTTAGTCAAACCAGGAGGAGCCTGTAAATTGTGGAGTACAAAAATGAGGTCTGCGTACCAAGGGGAATTCAAGAATGCCTCTTTTAAATTTGGAGTCACCTGCTCTTCCAGTCCATCTACTGCAACCAAAAAGTTAATATCTAAAGCATGGAAATTAGACTCAACCATCAGTTTGGCCAAACCCTGTCCTTTGATCAGTTTAGTAGGTTTTATCTCAATATCGTATTCCAGAATGACCGCAATCCATTTTCCTCTTTTGCCATCCGGATTATCCCGGGTCAGAATATCTTTAACCACTATGTTTGGGATGTATGCAATGGTGTGAGAATGGAGAATATAGACCCTAAAATATTTTATAGCCTTTACCAGGGTGAAGGCTTGTTTCTCCATAATGTTATAATTCAACGCTGTGTCTCTTAAAGATTTGCTGAAAAAGGTGATGGTTTGCTCGTACCCTTCACTGTTTTTCTGCAACAATACTGCTGCTATAGTGTGTTTAGAGGCGAAAGAGAAAATATAAAAGTATATGGTATAGTCTGGGCTAATCAGAACTAGAGCTTGGGTGAGAGCATGTTTCACTTGCTCAAATGACTGTTTAGATTCGGTGTTCCATTTGATTTTTGTTTCTTTTTCAACATATTGGTAATATTCTTGAGAAGCTCAACTAAGTTTGGTATGAATCTTATGAGGAAATTTATCTTGCTAATGAAATATTGCAGTTCTTTGATGTTCCTAGGGCGTTCCACCTTCTGGATTTCTTTTATCCTGTTGGGATCTATTTTAATTCTGTCTTTTGAGATTATGTGTCCCAACAGTTTACCTTCCTCTAACCCGAAAAGGATTTTCTTAGGATTTAATGAAATCCCAAATTTCCTGCACTTCTCAAACACACGTCTGAGGTGGAGAAAATTTTCTTCGTCAGATTTGGAGTAAACAGTTACATCATCCAGATAAATGACTATAAATTTTCCAGTCTTATCCACAAAGGAAATATCCATTTCTCTTTAAAAAGTAGACCCAACGTTCATCAGACCGAAGGGCATCTTCACATACATGAAGGTTCCCCAGGGTGTGGTAAAAGTTGTATTCTCTTGATCTTCTGGATGGACTAGAACTTGGTTGTAACCCGAGAAACCGTCCAGTAAGGAGATCCTACTGGATGCGACCACCCTTTGTAAAATATGGTCCATTTTGGGTAAAGGGTAGTTGTCTTTGAGGGAGACTTTGCTCAGATTTCTGAAATCTATACAGAGCCTAATCTCGCCAGTTTTCTTCCTGGATGGAACTAGATTGGAAACCCATTTGGAAAATCTCAAAGGGATTATAATCTTGGCATCATACATCTTCTTGATTTCTTTCTCTACCAGGGGAAGCAACTTGGGATTAATTCTCCTAATTTTCTGTCTGAAAGGTTTATGTTCTTCTTTTATGGGAATCCGGTTTTGTATGATGCTTGTGTCATAGGATTTTAAGTCCTCATATCCCTAGGCGAAAACATCTATATATTCCTTAAAAATTTCAATGTATTTTCTTTTTTTCTTTGGTGGTAGCAATTTAGACAGTTTTATCATTTTGGGGTTTTCTTCTGTTCCTATGTTACAGTCTTCAACCTCTTTACTACTAGCTTCAATTTTTAGTTTTTTTGGCTACATCGTTAAAATCAAACAAGTCTTTGAACATAACTAAGCCTCTAGGTAACACATTATTTTTCAACTGCAGGATATCATAATCTACATCATTTTCATTTATTTTTTCAACATCTATTGTATTTACACTACCATTCTCAAAAACAGATTTATTTATAACTTCTTCATCCCGTTCTAAATCCATGTTTGTACATTCGAAATCATTTTTACATTGCAGGAAATCTTCAATTTGATCGTCATTTCCAAATACCTGCCAATATCTGATGTTGTCAGGAACAATGGGTCTGCATTTCATCTCCACTGTGTACTTTCCAGTGGAATGAAAAGGGATTTTACAGGTAGCTGCTGACGTAGCCAGTCCATCTGCGAGTATATTTTGTCCTCTGGGCATCACCTGCAAATAAACCTTAGTAAAACATTGTAGATCATCTAAAACAACATTTCTATAGGCTCTAAGTCTGGGATGTTTTGTTGCATACTCACCTTTGATTTTCTTGATAATTAATTTAGAATCACTCCTTACCATTATCTGCTTAGCACCAACTTTTTTCAATAATTTCAGGCTGAGCATTAAAGCCTCGTACTCGGCTATGTTGTTAGTACATTGGAAGTTTAGTTTATATGAATTATTCTTGGAGTACCTTGATCTATGGTTATCCATCCACACTCCGTCCCCAACTCCTTCTTTACTCACAACACCATCAAAGTCCATGCTCCAGAAATTTGTTGGTAATTCCTCATTTTCTTCAACCATGGGGTTTCTTACTTCGACAATCGCTGTATCATCCTTTGGATCAAGTGCATCATCTTCCAGTTTTGTGATTTGTTCTTCGAGATCACCATCGTTATATAGAATGAAAGAGTCGAGGTCAGAGTGTGCGGAATATAGTGGGTAATTGTGTGGCTTCTCCTGAGTACTGACCATATACTTCATCAGTGTTTCTCTGTAAAGTCTTCTCTATTGACCGAAAATTGGAATGATAGCGTAGGACATATCTAGCTGTAGGGTTTCTCTCAATTTAGCTCCCAAAGACCTTGATAGTAACATACCATACTTGGGGGAATGTCAGCCATGATGATGTCCATCACCAAACTTTTTGTTAGGATTTGAGCCAAGGTGATGCATAAGTCTTTAATCAGGCCTATACATTTGACCTTGCTGGAATCAAAAGAATGCAGATCTTTGTAAGGTTTGGTGACATCAAGTCCCAAATTTTCCATCATGGCCTTGAGAATTAGGTTGTGAGAAGCACCTGAATCTAGCACAGCGTTGTGCAATACCAGGTCATGGATATTCAGGCTGATGTAAAAATGGGCCACGATGCCATTATCAGTTTGACCATCAACTTCAGGACCGAATGAGAGCTCAGGCCGGTCATCAACAGGGTTTACCGTGGCAGAATGGAGTACAGATCCCACATTCAAGGCTTTGGTACCTATATCAAGTTAGATACTTAAATATTTTATCACCTGAGACCTATAAGCGTTCTTGTTCATCAACTTGAAGAGGGGAATTGGAATCTTCAATTTTGCTAGTTCTCCTTCAAGGCTGAAAAGAGAGGTGGTTTTGTTTAAACTCTGTACTTCTGATTTATCGACAAAAACTTTATGGACATGTGCCCCTGTTTGAATGGTTGATGAAACTTCTGTCCAACTTGTTCTCTTAAGAATTTCTGGAGTTTTTTGCATGAGAGATTCAGTGTCATTACGCCTAGGGGATTTTTTGGGAGGATTCTATGAGGTTTTCTTAGTTTCGACAACCTTCTTTGGAGAATTATCATTGGTGTTCTTACTCCTTAGGTTATATTGTTTGTGAACCTCCATTATAGTGTTCTCAAAGGCTTGTTGATCTGTTTTCTCATCTTCATCATTCACCTCTGTTTGCAAAAGGAGAAAGATTTCATGTTCTTCTTGGGTGAGGAAAATAGACTCATGATCATGATCATGATCACCCATCAGATTTATATGAGCATCATCAAACTCCTCAATCACTTCCTCCCCATCATTAGCACAGTTTTCCTGGAGAGGTGGTCTGATTTGCTGATCAGGTCCCTGTTGTTCCCGTTGATACCTAGGATCTCTTTGCCTAATCTGGGGTGGATTTCTCCTAAAGTTTGGGTTCCTGATTTGAGGGGTAGCTTGATTCTCCCTAGGTGGGTTTCTGTCGGTTATGGTGAGTCTCTCCATCATTTTCTCCATATCTCTGGCTAGAGAATCTAATTTAGCATCAGACAAGGAAGTAGAAGGTTCTTCCTTAATGGTGACCCTCTTTTCTGTTCTCTGCCTGGCCCTTCTGGCTAAAAGATTTTCTTCTACACTGACAAAATTTTTTTGCATGTCTTCCAGAGTTGCCGCATTTCTTTCCCTTAATTGATACGACATGTCAGTGTTAAAACCATCAGGGAACTTTATTAATGCCAAACCTTGTGGAGGTTTAATTTCAATCAGGATAGCATTGTATAGATTGTTGAAACAAGTGCAGTAATCCTGCACTATCTCTCCTTGGTTACTTTTGATGTTCTCATACTCCGACAAAATTTGGAGAGGATTTTTCTTTACTTCCCACTGGTCTAAAAAGGTCTGATGGAAAACATTCATGTCAGTAATGGTAGTAGCACGTAAAGTTTTGAACCACTTTTCACATCTCCAGTTAGGCTTTGTGAAAATAATATCATCTACACATCAGCTTCGTCTACTTCTTGCAGGTCAAAGTAATCGTTCATTTTGTCGACATGTTTTTGTGCATATAAGGTGCCAGAACTATCAAACTGTGGAAGTCTAGTTTGATAATCTCGGGGCATGTTATGTAAAGGAGAAAACAATACCAACAAAGCATATCTTGCCACCATGATTGGTGGGGGAGGCTGAACAACAATCTATGAGACAGGAGAAGAAATGCCTGAAGATATAGAGGACGAAGGGCTTGGAGGGATGGAGTGACCTGGTGTATTTCGAGTAGAAACTGCAGCGATGGTTAAAACAGGAAGTTCAACGGACTAATGAAGATGGAGCTTGTCCAAGGCCTGACCAAGATTCACGACTAGGTATTCGAGCTTGTCAGTCTTGGAGTAAAAACGTTGCTCAACTTCATCTCTAGGAGAAAGTATCTCAGGGGTCCTAGGCTGCAAAACGTTTTGGTCTAAGACTGTTTCACTGATAAAACTGTTAGATTTTGTCCTGAAAAGACTTGTTTGAAAGGGTATCTTAGATTCAAGGTCTGGAAGAACAACTAACTTTTCTGGGGTGGAAAAATACCTCAGAAGTGGGCTATTATTCCTCGAAATTTCTACAGTACCTTTCTTCATAAGTAGTTTTTCAGGATTATCTATTACCTTTGCAGGTTCTGGGTCAGGATGAGCTCTGGTAGAAATTATTTTGGGAGCCAGAACTATTGATTTTATTCTACCTTTGGAGACCTTGGTTATTTATGCACAAACTTTGACAACCTCTGAACATTATTTCTAGATAAATATTAGGGTTTGTGTTTTCTCCAGAAATAAAGTCGTATTTGTTCTAGGGGAAAGAAAACAAGGGGTGGGAAGTTTGTTTAAGTTCTTCCCCAGTATGGTCACCATTTATGTTATCACTCTGTAAATTCCCAGAGGTTGTTATGGGGTAAGAAGAAACTTATCAAAGGTAACCTTAACCAACCACTTCTAAACTGAAAGCTAGCCCTACCAGTTTCAGAGAGGGATCTCTCTGTTAGTTTTAGATTTGTTTGAGTTTTCAAAGATTTTAGGCTAGTTAAAAAGATTGTAACCGAGTTGTTTGTATTGTTTTTGAATGAAATGGCTGAATGTCACTTACGCTTCCATTGTGCTATGGGGTATGTTTCTAAAAGATAGAAGTCAAAGACAATTTTACAAGATTTGTTTCACAGGGCGAGATAGTGCTAATGCTGGATTCTTTAGAAATAAAAATGGCGTATTGCTGAAAAGATGAGATACCAGTTAATAACAAAAAAACATTTAAGAATTTCTTTGTTATAACGTTGGAAGAAAAACATTTAAATCTATAAAATGTTAAGAACGGAGTACATGAAGGTAAATTCTGCAACTTTAACTTCTTTTAAATATCAGATTCAGAAAGACAAAATGGTAACTGAGAAGGAAAAAACTTGTACACAGATAGAAGGAACTTCACCAACAATTGGCACACAGGAATCTTGTGAAACTTCTCTTTGTATTAATGAAACGACTTCTTGATAAAAATTACATCAACTAGAGGTTGCTTGGGCATAAAGATCAACAACCCTCAATACTTCTAAGTGGGAACTATTTATAATAAAAGTTACAACGACCCTGTCATAAATGATCAGGACGTGATGGATTCTAAATTTAACTAGTTAAATCAACAAAATACAAAACTTTAGGGACTGTTAATGATGTGTTGAATTCTTCAAGTTGATTTTGGGGATGGCCATTGGTGATTCATCTACACGATTTTGTTTGATCTAATTGCTGACTGGACTTGAACACCTCATCTCCTACTCGATTAGATTGCATATCTCTTCCCATCATAGCTAACTGGGAATAGTGACTTTGAGTAATATTCGGTATATTTCATCCATTTCTGTGTACTTGGAAAAAGTTGGCATGACGATGAAAATGTACCGGATCTCGTGATGTACGCTAATGTTTGGCTGCAAAGTTTCTAAGAATGCCTTACCTGTAATGCTGCCTTGTATTCCTGAAAATTTCAAACTATCTTTGGCTACTGTGGACAACTTCAGTTTATAATCAGGAAGGGTCATTAACTTATCATTTAGGACCATTAAGTCCGGGATACCTTTCTTCTACAGAGCTTCGATCTTACTGAAAAATCTTTGAACTCCTACATCCATAGTCTGGAATCTCTCTTCCAGCTATAGCATAATCCCTCTCTTGATCAGAACCCTCTTGACTTCGAGGATGGTTTCTGTCCTGTCCTCAATATTGAAATCTTCTAATTCTTCCTTGGTTTTTGAATTCAAGAATCTAATGATCTCAGTGGCTTCTGTGGGCATTTCTCCCAGCTCTCCTTTTATTTTTTCGATAGCCTGCCTGCTGCTCTGTACCAGTTCCTTTTGCTCGAACATGATTTGCACCATAGGCCATATTTCATTTATGGATTTGGAGATATCCATCCAAATATTTTCCTTTGCCTCAGCGAGTGTCTTTCCTGCCACTGATTGCTTTCGAAGCTGCTGCAATTCCTGTTTGAGTTTGTCTGATGTTTGCTTCTCCATGGAGTAGATTGTTTGGTAGGAGGACTTGAGTTGTTGAAGATACTCAAACTCCTTTTCCAATCTGCTAATCTCTATCTCCTGTAAGTCCATTTCTTCCATGGATTTAGCTAATTCAACTGTCTTTTCCAGAGATGTCATTGGAGTTGCTGAGGGAATTTCTGTTGTGGAGGTTTTTGCTACCGATGCTGTGCTTACCCCGGTGAGTGGAACTGTGCTCAATGGAATGACTTCCATAGGAGTTGATTTTTATTTCTCCTTCACTAATATTTCCAGTTCTGTTTCCATCTCTTTCAACTGTGCATTCTTCTCCATGATCAACTTGAGCATCTCGTCCTTTTCACCTTCTATCTAGCTATCTCCTTTGCCTGTGCATCTTTCGTTGGTGGTAGTTTCAGTTGTTTCCTAAGAGATGCTATATCTACATTTTTATTTTTAAGAATCTCTTCGACCTCTTTCACATTTGAGGGGTCATACCCGATCTTGAGGACCAATTCTTCCAACGTTTTAATTTTATTATCTTTCACAAAGGATGATATCTTTTCTAACTTTAACTGTGTCTGAACATTGCTCAGAGAGACCTGAAGTTTAGCAGCCGAAGTAGAGGCAGATTCCAAAGTGGAGAAAACAATTTCTCCAGTTTTCCTGTGCAGATCCATTTGATTAGCAGGGTGCACATCTCTGGTGTGAAACTCAAACATTGCCCTTTTGTAGTCAGTGATTGCCTTTGGTTCAGGCACCTAGGCCTGTAGAAAATCCATGTGCATTCTACCCTTCTTTGTATCAAATGCAGACAACAGTCTATGCTATGCCGTAGATGTCTGCTTCCAAAATTGAGCATAAGTGCTGCTGGTCAGCGTTTGATTTCTCTTCTTAATCAGGTCATATTTCTCAAAGATGCTCAATTTGATGCCTCCTTGTTTTGGCTGGTTGATTAATGAAGTATCTGTCTACTTTTTGGATGAAGAAGAAGGTGTGATCTGCTAGTTGCTAGTGATAAGCGATGACTAATCATTTTTCATAGCTGTATCGGATTGGGTTCCCTTTTCACTAGCCGTGTCAGTTGTAGGAGTGGGTTTCGGCCTCTTGGTGTATAATTGGAAATCTTCGGCCGAGACTTCAATGACAGAAGGTGAAGAATCCTTCCTGGGCCTTTTATCCTTTGGAAACTGTGGCATGTTTGTTTGTGAGACAATAAGAGAAGGAGACTTCTCTTCTGTCTCTTCCAGAGTGTTCTCCTCCCACTCCGTTTGATTTGCGAATTTCTCGATTTCGGGCTTGGGTGAATGAACTTAGGGAATGTTTTTATTCTTTATCCTCATGTCTGAAATGATCCCACAAGGGTCATATTTCTACAGGAAACTAACGTCAAACTTCATTTCCTTAAGAAACCTATCTGCCTCTTCCCCGATGCCTCGGTTATTGCAGATAAAAGATCCTATTTACCCTTTAATTCTGAGTTGTTGTTTCTTCTTCAGAGACACAAAGTGTATGTCATCTAAATTTATCATCTGTCTTATGTATTCTAGGGCAAATATCCTCATGGTTAAATACTTGGGAAATCTATATGGAGCTAACTCACATCCATATATCCTAATTTGAGTGTGATTTTGGTAAAGATACCAATCTCCGATTTTTGCAAGGTCCGAGAGGTGTAAAATCCTCTTAATTTCTTCATTTATTCTTGGTTCTGGTCTACCACTGAGCATGCTCACCACTTGGTGGTAAAACTGCTTGATGAACTGTTTAAAACTGAACTCTGTGGAATTTTGCCTGAGCAACGAAGTCCAAGATGTCACCTCCTGTGACTTCCCATCCTTTTCCATTTTCTGCATCGAGAAAGAGAACCTATCTACCTGAAAGAAAACGGACATGTAAGACAATATAGAGGAGTATCGGAACATGCCCTCTGTGGAAAATTTTGAGAACTGCTCATGAATGTTGTCCGCTAAAATGGTGTTGTAATTGAACTGAGTGGTGGGTGTTTCCTCGGTAGAGAAAATGGATAGAAAACCTAATATAGGTTCATCCACCCATTCCTCTGAAAAATAACCAAGTAGGCAACAAAGTGATGAGATAAATTGGTTTCCCTTTTCTGAGAACAGGGAGGAAGGATATGGGGGATTTGATTTGGGAAGCTGAGCGTCTCATGGGAAGAACAATTCAAATATCTGGGCTCTTTGAGGAAAATATAATTTCTGGTATAACTCTGTTATGGTTTCAAGATTGAAAGGGGAGGCAGATTCAATTCTGGGTATCTTCATCATCTGATCAATGGCCTCTGGGGTGATGAAGAACAAAGTTTCTCTCGATGAAGAGACTATGTCTCTCTATTCAGAAAGGTACTGGGCCTGGCATTTGAGGGAAAATTCAGGGAAATGGTGGACCTGGGGGAAACGATATAGAAGAATATTGGACTCCCAGAGCCCGATTTCATTGTTCTGATCTAAGAAAGTGTCTTTCAGCCATGACTGCAGCTCCTTGAAATCAACTTCACACCTTGTATATGATATTATATGATCGTTGTCGGCCAATGGGATCTTGTCAAGGTCGATCAGAGGAGGGAGGAAAGAATTTTCCCCGGCCTCTGCTTTCTTGGACTTTGGTACCATAGCTGTGAATAATACCTACAACTCAAACAAAAGTTAGTGGTAATGGCTATGGTTGGGCTGCTGATTGAAATAGGGAGGGGACAAGAAAAATTTTGGTGTGAGGATAAGAGAAATAATGGGCGAATGAAAGAGCAGGACTATTTTTGGGTGAACGGATAATTGTTGGGCGCGGGGACAGATCAACAAGCCTAACAGGAAAGTTAACCTATAATAAATGGCCAATAGGTCATTGGGGAATTGAGAGGGCAGATGAAAAATGGGTGACGAGTATGACCTGGTGACATGGAGGGTGTTGATTGGAGACCAGTAATGGTGAGGGGACTTGTGATGGGTGAAACAGGGGGGATGGACTGACAGAGTTATGAGATAGGAATCTTAGGGGAAGAAAGTGAAAGTGATGTCATGATACGATGATGGTATGCCAAGAAAGTGCAATAGATTTCTGCCACGTTAGAGTAGGGGGCCCGCTAGAAAACCATTTCATTCCTGACCCCCCCCCCCCATCGTTAAAAAGATAATGGTCGAGGGGGTTCTGAAAAACATTGACAGCTTTCCATCCGTGCGCCCAATGCTAGATTATAGAGATGAGCACTTCCTTTAATGAACTTTCCGGACTCTCCCCACCATTAAAGGCAGAAAGGTCGGGGGCGGGGTCCGAAATTATATCTCGGCCGTGGATCAGGGTGTCAATGCCTCAACCGTCCAGATCTACTTTCTTGTTACTCACCATTCCGGACCCCCCCCACCATTAAAGGCAGAATGGTCGGACGGTCCAGAATCATATCCCAACCATTGATCTAAGCACCGTTGTCTCGATCGTCCATATATGCGCTCTCTTTAATCTACTAGCGTGAAATCATTTCTGTAGTGGAGACTTAGGCTTGTGGCTTTTTTGGGGGTTTTCTTAGCTTTTCCTGCTTTTGAAACCATGGGGGTTAGGTAACATACTTTCAAACTTTAAAGATATGAATCGACATAGATCATCATGAATGTTTTATTGAAATCAAGCCAACTAACCTATGCTCTAACCTAAGTTCTAAACTAATTTCTAACCTACTTCCCTATGACATTTAGCTCAGATTAAACTGTTGGACTAAGAAATTACTCTACCTAGGGGCTATTTGACCAAGATTAGGCAATTTGGTCAAATTTATTCTCTATCTGGCCTATTTACTTGACTAAGTTTAGACAGTTTAGCCAAGCTTATTCATTAATCCTATCAACATCAATTTAAAAGGACTTGGCCATGCTTAGATTGTATGGACCAATCCATTGTTATTACATGGGGCTTCATTTAATTTCTTTTATGACCTCTTTTATTCTTTTCTCATTTTCTTTTCTTTTCTTTCTTTTTCTTTCTGCAGTGGTCTCAACAAGTCAAAAACATTGAAGGGACAAAAAATACAATCAACAGTTGATTGTATAAATTATAGGGTTATAACATTGACCATATATTTACTTTCTCAAACAGACACTATATGTGAGAGTTCTCACACTCTGACCGTTTTCCCAAACAGGGAAAAAGTCAACAAGCAAAAAAATCAATGCTGACATAGCATTGAGACATCTGGCAGCACAACAACAGTTTGACTGGGCAGAGGGTAGATCCACTCAACAGTTGACAAGTGGAACTATTAAGAAACTGAAGAGGTGCCACGTGGCCCAGACATGAGCTGCCACTTGGCACCGTATCACTAGATGGCAGTCTAAAAGTTTTTGGGGCTCATGGGATTCGAACCCATGACCCATTACTCGACTGCATGCCTTGGGAAAGGTTCATTAGCCAATGTAATACAATGGGACTTGGGTATTAAAAACCCACTTTAAACTATATAAATGCAATGTAATATATATGTGGGGTGAAAGGGTGCTAGGGATAAGCCCCAGACCATGATTTGACTGAACCACATGACCACAAAGCTTCAGACGCGGGCGCCTTTCCCTTAACCACCCAGGCTCGCAGTCGTAGCACTGTCCACTGTTGGGCCTCATAAATGTCCTATTTTCATCCACCTATCCCTTCATTATTCCTTACATTTCATCGTTCCATTAACCTTCCATCATACCATTTTCATAAATATATGTGGGTTTCTTCTTATTATTTTCCATTGTATTCATTTTAGTATTATAAGTGAATTTATGATTAAATATTAGAAAAATGACATATTTTCATTATATATCAAGGTCGGATGAGTTTGATGATGTGTGCATGCATATGTGAAGATTTCAACAAAGTCAAATATTACCACCTAGCCTCAAATTCGAATTTCATCTTCAAGCTTTGAATATTTGGAGAATATTTGGGACAATCATTCAAAGGAGAAGATCATGGAGATTTTGATAGGATATCTTATCCAAGATATGAGTGGAGGATTTGAAGGAATAAGTTGAGAGAATAG